>DWPT01000143.1:0-29839 GCA_018251895.1 Agathymus mariae mariae
AATACTAATTAGAAAGTTTCTAATGTTGGAAACAATTAGAAATCAAATGAATATTACAACAAAGGAAATAATGTCTGAATGTTACATGATGCTTCTAAAATATATTGTCTTTCTTAGTCAGTCCTGCAGGACTAATGCATGGATCATTAATATTTTTTGATATGCCACATTTATTAAATGTCTTCAAATAACTTTATTTCATACATCATTTTTAACTCAAAATTTACATGATCTTTTTTATGTCACATGCTTCATCTTAAATACAGTAGTATATAAACACTGCTGCATCTTTATAATGTTTATTTGACATATTATTATTATTAGAATACAAACTACACTTTTTATTTATTTGAAATACATTTTTTTCTAATTTTTTTCACCCAAATCTAATCCTCTACATAACGTTTATAATGTACTTTCCACGAGAATAGAATTTAGCTTTTACATATACATCACATTTCTTACTTGTTTTTTTATTTTCATAAAATCTTTATACTTACTTATGAACACTTACAACAATTTAGAATATATTTTTAACTATTTCCTTATTAAGACTAATGCAGACCACAGTGGAAAAGTGTAGAATATTTTATATGAGTTATAACCAACATAACAAAAAGAGAAAAACATGAAAAATAAGTTACTCTTTGCTGCATTCTGTACAATGATGGAATGTATTGAATAAAAAATGGAAACAGGACAAGGACAAATGTACCTATCTGGTTATTATTGATGGTATATGTGTAAGTTCACCCCATTAGTAACCCACTAAAAAACAAAAGTGTTTAAGAAACTCAGCCATGAAACAAGCCAAACGGTCACACGTCCAGATACTGACCGCTCCAATCACTTGAAATTAAAACAAGTCACCTGGCTAACAACCCTTGCTATAAGTAATATATGTAGCAGAATATAACTTAGATGACAGACCATTTCAACACAGGCATTTAAATTTCAGACATACACTTAAATGTACTTATTGTGTATTAAAAAGTTGTAAAAAATATTCGTATATACTGCTGCTGCAAAAATTAAAATACAATTATTCTTTGGACTTATTGCTAACTGAAACTTTAATGATGGTATCAAAATACATTTTTATAAGACCTCTATGTAGTTTTATACTTGTTACTTTAATGACATATCTTTATACATGATAGTGTTCACTTGGTAGATGTTAAAATATACAAAAATTGCTTACATTATAAAATGAGATTCTAGGTCAGGGATTCCCAAAGTAGTAATATTGATCCTGAGAGGTCGTAATAGGTTTCCTAGGGTTGGACCCCTATTAAATAACTCAAGTTCTAATTTGGAACAATCAAGGTACTGGTATAATATGTGTTGTGTTTTGTGTTACGAAAACTGATTTTGGAGATTGACAAGAACTAAAAATTGACCCCTTGTAATATACGTGTTTTTTTAGGCTTTTATAAGTTAGTCAATGGAGGTGGATTTTTAACCTAATTTGGGTAGGATCTGAGGTATCACATTATTTTGGAAAAAATCCCAAAATCTTTGTCCCAATCAAAATAGTTTGGAAATACCTGTTCTAGGTAATGCACCCGTGAAATATATTTGGACTGTATAAAGTACAGACTACACTTTAATAACAATTATGATTGTCAATGCAACTGCATATTTAGGGCCTTGAATCTTTTTGATGAACTATTAGAAGTGGCACATAACTGTGGTTTAAGGAATATTGATGCTAGTAGGGTATTTTGTTTTACTTTATAGTGATTAGTGAACTGAAATCAGTCAGTAACATTGGTCTATTGTTTTCTTACATGCCATCTTAAATATACTTTCAGAAATTTTGTGCTCTTACTCACTGATAGATGTCAAAATATACATTTAGACTACTTACAGCAAGGAAATTTAAGAAATGTTATTAACAGTTGTTTATAGTTGAAAGACTTATATTTAGGTGCAAGGAACATAAGAAAGGAATCAACTAATCTTTAAGTACGATTACAAAACATTTATCATACATGAAACAACAGCTTAAACAACTGTATAGAAAAAAGTCTAAAACTACAGATGATACTAAAATTTTATCTGTGTGCATTTAGTGCTAAAGAAGAAAAAAAGAAACAATAAGAAATGATCTCACTGAAAAATAAAAAGAAATATCTAAAAAACATATTATAAAATAGTTTGCCAATTTTGTGAACCTTTGAAATTAAAAATGTGACTTATAACAAGTTTGATGGTAAGAAAGTAAACAAGAAATTTTACTACAATGGTTATTTATTGATTCTACCTCAAAAAATTGTCTATGGTCTACTATCACATTTGGTAAAGGAAGTGGGTTAGAATGCAATGGATGATGGAGGCATAGTGCATTCCCCAACTGTCACTCTATATGAAGCTAGTTCACTGATTCCATGATAGTGAACAAAGGCAGCTACAATAACCAACACATGAAAGATTTGGTGAGATTGGAACCAAATGTCACATTTTCCAGGGAACCAACGTTCAGGCACTCGGAGAGCATAGAACATGGCCCCCAAGATATACAGAAGGCCCATGAGCACTAACCATCCTAGTGAGGCTTTGCTGACTTGGCTGAACCAACCTTCTGTAATTCCATAGTGAATTGCTGGAACAATGCCAGAGAGCCCAAAACCCATGAACACTCCAGCCCTCAGTGGACGCAAACGAGGTTCAGAGAATCTATCCCACAATGATACAATTATTGATAGTACTCCTAATACCACCACAACAGACAAGTATATGATTTTAGGTCTGTAATGACAATAGAAACTGTAATATAGCCAAGGAACGAATGAGCCCATGATAAGCAAAGCTATCCCACAATAGTCAAGTTTAGAAAATAATTTCCCAACCATTTCTGAATGACAGTACAGTGTGTGGTAAGCAAAAGAAAAACCCAAACATACAATGGCGCCGATAAAGAATACTCCAAAAATCATCTTCTCCTGCATTTGAATTTCGATAGACGGGCGGGAAAGGAAGTAGATAGCTACACCAATAAATGCAACACATCCAAGCAAATGGGTCCAAATGTTGCCAGTCTCTGTGTGGATTCTGAATATGGAAGCAAAACACGCGCTAAATGATGGCAGTGGGGGTCTGTGGCCTTTGTGTAAGTAGTCGTTATCCTGGAGCCACCGCGGCAAGTGTCTAAAATGACAGACGTTCCAAGAGGCCTCCCAAACCTTGCGCACAAACTCCTCAGCCTGCTCCGCCGCGTTGTGTGCCAACGCGCCGAGATCTATCTCATCCGATAAAACACCAGCTTTTAACACTTCCGCCATTTCCGCATCCAGTAAATGTTGGTCTTCCGGAGTAGAAGGCAACGGACAGCCTTCTTCTTCCTCGGCAAGGACCTCGTCGAGCTCGTCCATTTGAGAAGCTAGACTCTCGGCCTCGGGATCCCATCTTTGCCGCCGTCGAAGACCGTCCGACGACGCGCTCTGAGATCCCGTGTCAGAGTCTACTTCCCACATCGTTACGTCGAAATGCACGCGGTTACACGAAAATTAAAACCATTCGAGACAAGACCTTCGGCAGCACTCTGACAACGGTTACTCTCAACGCGAATAATGCAGTTACGTCACGAAAGAGAAACACGAACAAAACGCACTAAATGTCTTTTGTTTCTTTGTATTTGTACACTGTTTATCAAAAACCAACCAATCCAATGTAGACTGGGTGGCGTAACAAAATATTATCAAACTATAGAACGCTGCATCCGTCTTAACAACAATCAATTTAGAACAGCTGCAAAGAACTGTCGAACAAAGTGCCCGACACGACTGCACACCATTTTTATTTTATGTGTCTATCTCGCTCACACTTTAATTATCTGCTTTATAGTGACGTCCGTCAACTTATATTCCTCATCGGATCGAATCACTACATTACACTATCGATTTTATTTACATCGATAGCAGTTATAAATCAGGCTAGTTATCAATGAAGACTAAATAATAACATCAAAATTTATTCGATACAACAACTTACGTAATATTATTTCACTGTCTAATATATTAAACGTATTGAAACCAACAGAATATTAAGATATATAATTTTGTTTTATAGTCTACGTGATGTGACAGCTATGTGGATTCAGGGCATTAAAAACAATCCTACATTTTGTGACATAATGAAAAACCTTGTGTATATGTATACATAGGCTCTTTCATTGATAGAAGTAAAAGAAATAATAATATGGTAAACATTTCATAATTTCTTATTAATCGTACTTCCAACATGCACCATTGTAAAATATACGTAATGGAACGGAATATACTTAGCAATATTATCAGCGAATTTTATTTTAGTGGTTTATGAATACTTTCCAACACTAATGATGTTAGTCGGATTGTCCTTGGTTCCTAAGGCAAAATGAACCACAAACGCTAGATTCTCATTGGTTAATAGCTCTTACGTCAATAAAGTGTATGTCATAGCCTCTGGTTACCAAAATAACCTAAAACTCTTTTAATGATCACGCGGCTCCAAAATATAATCAAACTACTTAAATGTTATATAATAATACTCACTTTTTAAACATTTCGTGGGCTTTTAAGGAGGAATATCACACAAAATTGAAATAATCACTTCAAATGCATTAATTACCAAGATTCACTGTTGTTTAGTGGCACTTGACGATAAATGTCAAAATAAATACTGTGGATGATATTTAGCCAATGAATACAAAGCGTTATTAAGCGTGATTGGCTAAAATGAAAAATGTGTTATACAGGTTTTTTTTACACAGATTAATAAAAATGTACGATCACATTTTCTTTACAGATTAGAAAAGTGATATATCTAAAAGTGATATGAAATTGTTAGAGGATAGAGTTTTAATATACTTATAATATGGAATAGACAGGTCACACCCACATTCAGTGTGATCCAGATAATATAAATTAAATTTTATTAGATTACTGGTCAGATAACATTTTCACCTTATCTTATCTTAATCTAAAATGAATATGAAACATAAATACTCATTATTCTTGTCTTTTCTGTCCGTCTGTTCTTTAATTGACAGTTTTTTATATGGATACAGTTTTACTATTATTTAGAATAGAGATATTGCAGCAGAAAGTCATCATATTCTATTACTGAAGATGTATTATACATTATTGTCTCTTAATATATAAAACTATTTTGTCTTTATTGACTCATTGATTAACTTGGGAACTGCCAACCTAAACCTATCTATAATTCACATCTTTGTTGCGTTGACGTCGACTATAATGGGAATTTTAGTTTTCTAAAGGAGTCAAATAATTAACATAATTTTGTATGAATGTCTACATTTTTTACACCTGGGTTTATAAAGAATGAGCTATGTGTTTTACAACAATCAATTATATTTAATGAGGGTTTGAATTCAAACTTGAATATTAAAACTATGCAGTTGCAAATAAGGATAGTACGCGTTAGCTTATTTTTTTAGCATTGGTGGAGTCCAATAAAATATTTTTTTAAAGTATTATTTTTGTATATCATCCGTTTGTATTTTGTATGTAAGTATATATATTTATGTATGTATGTAATGAAGTACAGTAATTTCAGCCATTAAAATCATGAATATCAGTAAATACAGAATACAAAGTTTGAGTAGCCTGGCAGTTTACAATAAACACAGCCTAATGCTAAACAAATATCTTTTCTCAACGCGAAGAGAAAGTATTGATAACACCGACAACAACAACCGACCACCCGACAACCCCGTGAAAGAATTTGTCGTTTTTATTTGTTTACCTTTAACGTTTCAACTGAATTAAAGTTTTGTGGTATAAAATAGTTTATTATTAATTAGGCCATTAAAGTGATGTTCAGGCCCATTAAACAATCTTTAAATATGTGAATGAATTTGACATTCGATCTAATGTCAACGAAGTAAATGACAATCTTGGGCTCATGTCTTTGTCATGCTTTGTATTCAAAATTTTGTCATTCGTGTGAATGGAAAATAGCCACATGGTCTTAGTTAAAATTTTATAAGTCGAAGTACGTTTACAAACTATCTTATGATTGAGATCATTGTACTTCTATTTTATCCCTGCTTAGTAGACGTTAACTATGGCAAATTTGTTAGAGATTTTAGTAACCTGCGATTCCAATAATCCGTTGGCAACGTGTTCTGTGTGGGACCCTCACACCGGCACTAATCTTATGACTTACAAGGGTGGCGGGACAGCTGAAGCGAGGACGCTGTCATTTATCGGTAATGATTATGTGGCGGTAGTAGAGAAAATGAAACCAATTCTCCACGTATGGCCGTTGAATTCGCATCAAACCATACAAGGTATGCGTTTTATCCTGCCCGGTAAAGCCAGCACATTTGCCGTTAGCCAAGATGGCACTTACTGCATTGCTGGGATAGATGAAAAAATTTATTTATGGCAAATTGCATCTGGAAGTTTGCTGACAATAATAACACGACATTACCAAAGAGTCAACATTCTCAGATTTACTCCTGATAGTCGATTCTTCGTTTCTGCGGCAGAAGATGGAATGTTGATTGTGTGGTCTCTAGCTACAGTTGCAGCCCACCCTGAAGTTGAATTGGTCACCCAAAGTACTGCTGGTCAACATGATCCAGTATACATATTTTCTGACCATTCCTTGCCAATCACAGACCTATTTTTAAGTAAAACTGGAATGCATGGTCGTTTGTGCACAGTATCCAGTGATAGAACTAGCAAGATATATGACCTAACATCAGGAGAAATGCTTTTGAATTTGGTATTTGATGAGCCGCTATCAGCGGTCACAATGGATGTTTTGGAATTAAATGTCTTTGTGGGAACGACCGAGGGAAAAATTTATGTATTTAGTCTAACCAATCCACCTAGGGGTCGAGATGTTTTGATCAGTTCCACAGATAATATGCCTGTTTTTTCATCTCATACTAAAGCAGTTACATGTTTGTCGGTATCAATAAATGGCGATATATTGATGTCGGGCTCCAATGACCAGCAAGTTATTTTATGGCATATAAAAAGTAAGCAGCCAGTGAGAACTATTACACATAAAGGTGTAATTACCAATGCATTTTTCACTGTTAACTTTGAAGCAATCTTTAAACAACACTTTAATCCAAGTGTAATATTACATAGTCTAGAGCGAACTTTAGAAAAAGACAATGATGCGGTTACAGAAATAGAAGTGCTTATAAACAAAAAGATCAATTTTTGGCCTCAGCGAAGCAAGACTGATTTTGATAATAGCCTGTCATCCAAATTCATTGAAATTGAATTTAAACAAAAGGAAGCGGCTTTGAATAAAGAATTAGACAAGCTTAAAAATATTAATACCAATTTGTATGAATATTCTATGAAAAATATTTTTAAGTCTATTCCTGCTGTAAATAATGTCAATAATTCAAGTAAAAAAAAGAAAAAGCTGAAAAAATAATTAAAAAAAATTGTTGTGTAATCTGTCTATTCTTTTATTATTTATTGTATTGTATAAATACACCCTGGATCCAATTTTATTTATTGTATTGATTTACTCCCGATTGAACATACGAAATTTAACGTGGTACAATTCAAATCGGAATTAAAATATTTTAAAAACATAGAACAATTACATTTAGCTTGACCTACGTGTAATATTTTCAAAAATTTTATTCTATAGTTTTTAAGAAGATTTTTAACTGAATTGTTTAATTAATTTGTTTTGTTACGATATCACGAAGAAAGATGGGAGAGTTAAACTAAATCAGTGGCATTTTAAATCAAATTAATCTCCTAGATACCGAATGGGTTTGCCGTAAGGGTAGTTAAGTATAATTATAAGTGTTAAGCAAGGATTATATAATAATTATATAAAATAATAAATATTTAATTAATTTGTTAATACTAGCAGTGTTGCCTATATAAATTTCTCAATTCCCCGCGCACGTCAATGCAATTCCCCCTTCTTTTAATTAATTCCCCACAAAATCCCTGATATTATGTTTTTGGAATAAAACACTTTTATACAAAATGAGTTAAATGTAATTATTTGATTAAAAGTATCTGAAATAAAATTATTCTTTGTTGACCTATGTAAGAATTTACTTGTTTAACAATAGCTGTACTTTTTAGCCACTTCAAGAATTATATTGAAAATTTAAACCGTACAATTTAAAATTACAGTTGAACACTCATTTGAGTGGTGTTACGGTTTACCTGACATGAAATAGATTTACCTACCTAATAAGTTTGTTTGGATTCCCCGAAATTCCCTGATTTATGTCATTCCCCGTGCTCTTTCCACGCTAACCTTCAATTCCCAGCAAATCGGGGATTTTCACTGCGATTGACAGCACTGAATACTAGGAAAACATGCTTTGTACTTTTTAAAATTGATCTTTTTCTGAGATATTTATGATGAAAAATTTACAAACAAAAATACATATTCCCGTTATAATTTTATAGCGCTAACATAAGATATACACATATTTATAATCTGCATTAGGCTCTTGCCTATAATTTTTAGTCTATGAAATTGTCGTCATAAAACGTCACCGATCGTCCGATGTCCGATTTAATTTAATGCATTCATTTTAATTTTCTGTTTCTTACACGTCTGTGTTTTTGTTGTGTGTTCTAATGTAGTATTATACGTACAAATGAACTGCAATCTAATATCTATCATGTTTTTATGACATCTTAGCTGCGTGAATAAGGTTACAAGCTAACGAGTTGTAAAAATAAACTTGGCGTTACGTTTGCGTCACAAACAAAACAGTGCAATCTATTTTGTTTACTATTTTCAGTTGGACGAAATGTCTAAGGCTGTGATCATACCCGAGTGTAATAAAGACTTGAGGGTGATGAAGGAGGAGATATGTTTGTCGCCAACGGATAAGAAAGATGGGGCGATTGGTTTGTTTAGTAGATTGCTACGATTGGACGCTCTTGGCAAAAGACACAGCGCTCCTGAAAGCCCTACAGCCACAGAGCCTCCAACGACTTACTATGGTGTATTTATACCTTGCGAAATAAAAAAAGGACCAGATGAAGGTATTTTGTTTTGTCTTTTTTGTTACATGAAATATATCTGAATGTTCATAAATCTGTGCTTGTAAAACAGATCATTTTATAGCTAGATAATTAGTGAAAACATTTTAGTTTATTTATAGCTTCAAGGTTTAGACTTCAAACTTGTATGTTTGAGGTGGGAAACTGTTAAATGATCTTCCCTGGTGGTTTTATCCTTTACGCCCAGAGCTATACCCAATGTGGTCTATGAATAATTTGATCTTTTCATTCTAGTCTTCACCAAAAAACATACAGTCCCACTTTTTGTAGGCATTATGTCTTATGATTGTTTTCTATAATTAAGAAATTCATTTAAACTAGCAAACTACACTCACTCCCTTTCAGTAAAACTATACCTTATGCTTGGAAATACCATCTGCATTGTTTTAGGATTGGGTGTTTTTCTTTATAACCTTATAATTATGGACAAATTGCAATGAAACAAACTTTAAATTTTAAGTGATGGCTATTGCAATGGTGGCTAATAATAGTTTTTCTAATATATCCTTAATGTATAGAAAGCAATCAGTTAGAATTTTATTATAGGTATAGATTTAAGAAAAAATGTCATATAAAGATTGTCAAAAAAATTTTTTAGTATATGGTATGTTGTCAGGTGATATTGTATACAATAGTTACATACTAGGAACTTCATGTACTAGATGCACTAAGATTCCCTGTGGTGCTGGTGACATGGACATACACAAATATGATATACCAGACACCCATGACCCGAGAACAAACATTTATCTGTCACTTAAAAGTCTGCTCCGGCCGAGAATTGAACCCGGAACCCCTTCACTCGGCAGGCAGGGTCACTACCAACTAGGCTATGGGTTATCAAAGTTGAAGTTAAAGGCTATGTACGCGAAGAAAACATTCATAAAGACATCTCTAATTTTATAATAAAGTGAAATAAAACTATGATAAATTTTATGGTAACATGCTAGTTTTATGAAATTGACTGCAATCGGGTTATTCTTGGAGCTTGACAATTTCTTGAACTACAGCATAATTATAATATACTAGTGAAACTTAGTAAAATACTTGTAATATTATAAATTCACACTTAGATATAGTGCAATATCAATGATACATAGATTATTAATAGGCATCACAAGTTACAATATTAAATTCATATTTATTCTAAGCTATCCATCCTGATCTGCAAAAGCCAATGGATATTATTATTATCATAGTTCTGTGTGCTTAGAGTATTCTCGACATACAATTTATGTTATGATTCATGCAATTATTTATTATTTTATTCTAGAAGCTATTCACGTGTACAAAAACAAGTCCGAGGCGTTAGAATTGGTGCGAAGATACAAGTCCGCAAGGTTTAAGATGTTCAGAAGCCACCAGGATGCAGTGTCATTCGCTCTTAGAGGGGCCGAACCCACCGAGCCTCCTGAGGGGAATAACAACTGTAAGGATCTTTGATTTATATTGCCTTTTCACTTGCTTTAGTTTAATTTTCAATGCCTTATAGCTGGAAAATAAGCTGATGAATCATTAATGATAATATCCGTCCATCTAACACCAAGGCAACTGACATATTGCTACCCACTTAGAATTCAACTTGTTGTCTGATTGGCACACTGGTTATTCAGCACTGTACGCAATACGTGTTAAAAGTGTTTTGCTGTTGATTTTAGGAGTATACAGATGGGTATTAACTCATCCACATGATAATTTTAATTATATTCCCGTTGTCAACAGGAGCATTGTCCTTTGTTATCATGTTTTTGAAGTAAGATGTGATATTGTTTAACCTCCTTTTCACTATCGGTCTTAGTGTGCTTGTTTATTTACGATAATACAAAAACATGTATATATATTTGTTCATTATTACATTTTTGGGAAATAATAAATGCATGAACGTTGTAATTTCTAAAGAAACATAATTAATATCTGATAATTAATGGTTATAGATCAACACTTATTCCTCCATGATTCAAGGATTTTTCCTTGTTACAATTTACTAGTATCCAAGTCTTCTTTCCATCAAAAAAAAAAATCTTCGATTGATAAATATAAATCGCACCCGTAACAATCGTTACTCGATTTTTTCACCCGTTTATTATATTTGTCGTATTGAAGCCATTACTATAAATCTCTTTGTGAGTCACTTTATCTACTGTGAAAACCGCATGATTTTTTAAGGTTGTTGCCTTCAAACGACAAAGACTTTTCTATCATTTTTGAAGCCACCATGAAATAATGTATTTTTACATAAGTTCAGTTACTTTCGAACGATAGATACCATGTCAAAGACTGTTCAGTGACTTTGCATGAAATTGAGGATATGCGATTGGAGTCATTCATATTTTTATTATATTAGTTAATAATTTGAAAAAGACAATATTTTAAGATACATGTGGAAATCTCTTCCGCAGCCGTCTGATGAATACAGAGACAGTGAGCATTTTTTTAATTATTTTCCTCGTGAATCACTATCTATTATTAAAATCTGCATTTAAATCCTCCTGCACCGTTATGAGATTATAGTGTTTAGATAGACAAAAAAGCAGTGACTTTATTTTATAAAAAGTATGGAACATAGAATTTAGAGTCGTTTATCACACAATCACTGGACAGTTTGATCACGATATGATACGATTCTTGTTGCTTTTTGTTAATGTAATCTATCTATGACCTTGAGTGTTTTCCTCAATTTATGGTTTGTACTTGTAACCAATCTCAGAATATCATAGTATTTCTTCTCGATAACATTTGTACAGCTAAGAAGGTATAGGAGTTATTTATTACAAAACCCAGAAGCAAAGGTTTGAATTATGGAAGATTTATCGGGTGAGCTCTAGGTCAGTGGAATGGCTTATAAATCAAATATAGAGAAACTACACTAATAATAGTGTTGTCCTGCATTCCTATTGTCACTAATATATCAAATTATATCTCTGAATCGTTTAATCTGTTCGCATCATTATTTTGTATCTTATATTACACAATACTACATGCTTCGGTGAAACAACACTTCGCGAGGAAACCTGCAAAAGCGAGATCAAAAGCTCTCTATAAATTATCTTTAAATGTGCCAACTAATATTACAGAAAGTATAGAGTATGGACTTCGCCTCTTTCAGTTTGACCGAATCCTAGTATTACAACCATACAATGTAATATCTTTGTCCCATTCGTAAATTTTTTAAATATATGTAGAAGCTTTATAATATCTTCAAATAACCAACTCATTCATCATGTTCATTAGAAATAATTAAATCAGTGAACAATATTTATTTCAATGCATTGCCATCTTGTCGTCTATTCGATGGGATATTTTGGTCACCTCTGAACAAAATGTCTTGTGAACAGGACTCCAGCCGTGAATTGTTGTCATTAATGCAATATATATTCGCTAGCGGTGTTCGCAACTTTAAGTGACATACTGAGATTATCAAAAGGGAATCGTTTTGGAGTAAACCAACATAATCGGGTTTTTTAATATTAATAGCCGATAAACTGCGATCCACCTGATGGTAAGTAGTCACCGTCGACAATGGACACAAACAAGACCAAAGGTATCACTGATGCGCTGTCGGCCAGGAAATGAGAAGGGGAGAAAGAAAGTACTGGCTCACAAGGCCCCAGCCGGAACACGACGAGTCGTTTGGCGGCTGACTCATGCACGAGGGTGGTAGCTAGCCAGGCAGGCTTCACGGAAAGATAATAATACCGATAATAATATACATGACTAGAATGAATAGTAATACTGATAATATAATCCTAACTCGAAACCTCACCGTCAAGTTACGACACCCTGTTCTGCCAACATGGCATTGAACAGAGTATTCTAGGCCGCCCGAACACGGCCAATTTTTAACTGAATAGTAGGCAAATAGGCTGATATAAAGTCATCACCACACGGAAGCATCTGTATGTAATATCAGGGACCTGACTCCAAACTCGTTGCAAATATAAAAAAAAGAGAAAACCGAAGCGTTAATTTTATTACCATTGATCATAGAACGTATTCACTAACCGTAAACAGGTTGAAAACCTTACAGCAGAAGTAATAGTTAATAGGACCCATCTTGTCGTTTGTCTTCAATCCATAACGTGTTCTGTGATCAACGAATAGGCATGCTTTTAACAGGCATTCTTTTCAAGTTTATTTATAATAACCGCGGCAGTTGAAACCACTCAGTGTAACATAATAGTTACAATTGCCCGAGATAATTGGCCATTTGAGGATCAAAAGTAATTGAGATTAAACGCAACTCGATCGCTCAAGACGCATAATAATAAAGACGCACACGCGTTTAACTAATTGGACGCCTAGTGGAATTATTGTAATTCTATGAATGTGTGTTAGTGGACTGACGACCGTATTATACGGCTAATCTTTGAGTCAACGTTCCCTTTAATAAGCTCCACGCATGCTTTTTATCGCGGTCAGTAACTGCGTGCGTTTCGAAGTTTGTCGGTTAATTGTCGACCTATTGTACAGATTTTGTAAAATATTAACATCTTTAAAAGAAATCTAGTTCTAAAATGTTTTTAGTATCTAAGATAAGGCTTAGAAAATGATTGAATTTGTAATATATATTTTTTACATTTAGGTATATTACAATTAACATCGTTGTATAACTAAAGAGTGTTTACAATCTTAAACAAGGCTATATAACAAAGGTACATTATCACGAATTCAACGGTCTCACCAGATAATTATTGCTGGTAATCAAAAACCAGTGCCTTTTATAAGCAAACTCAATTATGATTGATATATGTAACTTATTGTTTTCATAGGATTCACATGGCTTGGTATGTGCAACCACCAAATCCAGTATGGTAAAACATCACTGACATTTAGAACATAGTCTTCACAGTCTGTTTAATTTATTTTTCTTGATACACAAGTTCGTACATTAATTAACAGGATTCCTGGAATTATTGTTCTAATCAGTGTTAGTTATAAAAAAAACTACAGATATCAATCACTACATGAATAATGTTTAGCATACATAGTTGTACATGTCAAATTTAGTAAATTTGTAGTGACCCTGCGTATCCATCGACGGATCCCAGGATCGATTCCCGGCATGGACAGACGTTTATGTGTATGATAAATGTTTGTTCTGGGGTCATGGGTGTTTGTGATGCCGAGATTTTGACTTGTAATGACCATGCCGCCCGCAACCAGGGTGTCCTAGCGTGGGAAGCGTTTAATTTCAATTTAATAATAATGTTTCAGCTCTTACGGGAGAGAAGCCGTACCCGTTCAAAGCGCCGTCGCCGCAAGACATGGTGTCACTGCGCAAGGCGATCGAGGCCGGCCTCGCTGTCACCGTGCGGGAGCGCGTGTGGGACAACCCTCGATACCTCGTCAGCAGTGGGAACACACCCTCTATTGTACAGGTACTTTATTATCTATGGTATACAGGCTACAACATATTGGAAGTAGACGACGGGTCCGACGTGGCATTTCAACGCACTGTTCTAGTGCTGATTTCAGGAGGTTTTAGGATATGGATGTGACTTAAGGCAGTTTCAGCTTGCGTTTAAGCTGTACAAATTAAATTACACCTTTGAACGTCTTGGTCGTCTCGTTCACTATTGCGCTTCAATTACTATGGTCATTTTGGTTGTAATTGTTAACCTCCTATTTACAACATGCTACGTCGTCGGGCCAGTGTCCGTGTTATGTCGTACGTACGTAGTATGTAAACTGGATTTACCTTTATGTAGACCAGTCAATGCATGTCTGTAGACAATCGACAATCGCAATGCCACCTGACGGCCAGCGGCGATGTAACCGAAAATGGTAATGCGCACTAAGGGAAGCAATTTCATTTTTATATTGCTCGTAAGTCATCCACACTGTAACCGGACGGCAACACCGACGCGGATAAACTATACCAAACTTTCATGGTGCGCATAAAAAAAATATCAAGCAAAACGCATCGATCGTAATAAAGTGATGTAATACGTTATGTCTGTGACTCTCACGGTAGGCTTGTGTGGGTGTTTGTGAAAACCAACTCGGATTTAATCGAATCCCAGGAAGGTTCCCGCTACAACGCCCTCCACATAGCGGCCAAGATGGCGAACGCGGAGATATGCGACCTGTTGCTGACGACGGTGGGCGACCCGGCCTTCGTGCAGACCTTGTGCGGTGTCGATGCGGACGCTGAGGCTTGTGAGGTTGGTCCTTGTCGATCTGTAACCTCCTCCGTGATTGCTATCAATATGCTTCACGACACCGAGGTGCTAGTGTACAACGACAATAACACCAACAATAAAAAATATTTATTGTACATCAATGCAAAGTAATGACTATATTACATAATATCTCAGCCCCTATGGGTAGTACAAATATTGTTTATTTTACAGTAATGGTATATTATATATACTACTATATATTGTACGCTATTTTACTAATAATCTTGATATTGGTGTACGATAAAGAATTTTACATGGCTGTTTAAAAATAGTGGTACAGCAGGCGGGCTTATCGCAATTTACAGAGGTAGTGAGTGGGTGGACGACTATGTATAAATGAATACGTTAATTATAAAGTATAATAAAACTTAAAAGCCTCACAAAAATAATACCATCCATGTGAATTCATGTAAATTATTATATTAAATATTTTGTATACTATTTAAAAATTAATTGTATTTAAACATTTGATAAATTAATTGTTTCAGCGAAAATTATACCATTGTAAAAATAAAAAGATATATATTCTGATTTATGTTGTATGTAAAATCAAAGTCAAAATATAATCTAAAGTTACTTGTTATGTTAAAATTTTATATTATAAAGTTTTGAGGAACTCGGGTTTAAATCTCAAGTATATATTTTTTATTTATTTTTATTCTCAAAAGGCCAACAACATTATAAATTTATTTTTCATCTACATAACTGCACGCCACGACCCGGAGGCCTCCATCCTGTCGTCGGTTTCCTCATCTGCAGAGCTCTTCCAGGCTCGCGACACTACGCGTGAAGTTGTAGTACGACACGATCCGCGACAGGGTGAAGTAAAAAATCATAACGACCCAACTAACCTTAACTTGTACGTCCCCGGCAGGAGTTCGCCGCGATCCTGGTGGACCGCTACCTGAACACGCCCGACAAGGCCATGAACGAGACGCCGCTGCACTTCGCGTCCAAATTCGGCGCCGAACACGTCGTGGACGTGCTCACGTCGTTCCCGCAGTGCAACCGGCTCGCGAGGAACAAGTACGGGGAGACGGCGAACGACGTGAGTGGCGCGCGCTTATGGCGTCCGTGTCGGCGGTCTTGTCGTTTGGCTTGGCGACAAACTACTGATACCGGTGACATACGGTATTGAAACCCGCCCCGGTTGTTTTGGTATCGAATTGATGGCGATTTGGATTTATTTCATTCATCGCTTGTTCTTTATGGAACTGTGGCTAACCGTGTCCGGTACGTCGCTGAGGTATCGATGTATTGTTTATCTATGCTGTTTCACCATGGCATAATAATAATAACTATTGATGTAAATTAAATATAAAATGAATATAAGGTTATTGAGCTCTTTTCTTAAATATTACAACGTGCCTGTGTTAGCAATGCTCTTCTACATCTATTTAAAACTATATATGTAGCCATTGTAAGAACTTAAAACATGCATAAGAAAATATAACAAATACTTACATATTCCGGTGTGTGTGTGTATGTCACTGAATTCCTAAGCAGCTGGACCAATTTTGATAATATTTTTTTGAGTGTTCACATGTTTCCTGGGATGGTTTAAATTCAAATTTTAACGTGTTAGTAGTTAAAGGTAGAAATTTGTTTTTTTTTAACGTTCGGGTCCTGCAACATCTGCCAGATCCTTCGTATACACCTGTATCGGCTCGAACATCTGTCGTAACAACGGACGTCTCTCTACAGATCATCTGCAACCGTGCGCCGACCGCGGGCGCAGACGTCGCTCGGAGGATAGCCGGCATGTTGCAGGAGCGGTACTACGTGCCCGTGCTGCACAGCGAGGACGGCAGCGGAGCGCCCACCATAGGACAGCCGTTCACGCCGGCGCAACCGCCGGTCAGTGTACTTCTAAACATTACGCCTAAGTTTACTGTTTTAACGTCAGCAGTAAAGAATTTCTCACTAAATTCTAATTTGAATTATAGTGAAAAAGATTTAGCTTGACACCAAAAATAAGTGTAACCTTAGGTTGCTAGTAGTCTCAGTGTCATGAGCTCACTGGATGTGTAGCGGTGCCTTCGATCTACCAGCACTACTTTGTAGTGTAGTGAAGTTGGAGAGGCTCCCTACCGTGCTGCTTCAGCGTGGATTGGTGTACGGGTTAGTGCCCGGTGTAAGTGTCGGAAGGTCTCAACACGAATCAAGGACAGCAAGCCAACTCTAAACCTAAGTTAAAACTGAGATGGATGTCTTGAAACGTCGTCCGAAGGACGGACGGGCTCATCAAATTATGTTACGTTACTTGTCCACTGGTACATCGTTGACTATTTATTGTGAGTTTATTTTTTATTTTATATCAGGAGATAAACCAAGATCCGCTGTCACCTCGCTACGAGATCCGTGCATTTGCCGGCCCGATGGAGGCAACCGACGCTGATGTGTTTAGACGCAAGTGGAAGACCCCCCCGCGGTCGGCCAGGCTCGCTGCGCCGATGTTCCGGCTTAAGGAGATGAGCAAAGGGCTCGAGAGTGTTGGCAGGTTTGTGGGTTGTATTGCATTATACAGGGTTACTGGGAAAGTCGACTTGGATAATTAAGGGAATAAATATAAATTCAAATAGTTATTGAGCAGCCACATTACACTGATGGCAGTTATTTCGAAATGTATTAGTGATTTTTATTAATTGTGGGCACTAACCCTATAGCTAAAAAAGCCCCAACTGCAAGCTCGGTTTTTTTTAAGTTGAAATTTGAATAATAAATGATGTAATAAATAATAACTCAAAACCGGTTAACTTTTGGATGACACATTATAGGGTGAAACACATAGGGTACAATACGCAGGCATCCTACTCATAGTGCATCGCTCAAATAAATATACATGTCTTTTTCAGGGACCTAGCTGAACAAATGAAAGTCGGCTGGAAGGAGTACTGGCCATTCTTAGATACCTTCACGGACCTGAGATCACCGGAAGGACTGGCTCTTCTTGAGAGTTACTTAAAGAATAAGTATGAGATGGCTTGCTCCTTCGTCCTCAGCGAGAGTTGCAACCGGTCCCAACACTCGCACGAAAAAGCCTTCTCGAGGATAAGCCTCGGCAACATGTCTCAGCAGAGCCCCACAACGGACGCCGCCCTCAGTCCTATATCGGAGCTGTGCGTAGCTATGAAGACTTGCAAGATCTCCTCGGACCGTTCTCAGTGGATGAAGACGGATCCGATAAGGCAGCGATTATGCCGACAGCCAAACTCTAAGCCCGTGACGAGCCCAAACGGTGACTCCACGCCAACTATCAACCACACGGTCAGTCAGTTACTATGCATAGAGCGGACGTGCCAGGTGTTCGCCAAACGCATCGCGGACGGCTTAATATTCTCTTTGACAGCGGAGCCAGAGGTGGCCGGGGAGTCGTTGAAATCGGAGACCAAACACTTGCAAAACACTATCTACACTTACATGGACGACGAAAGATTCCATCTGATCAACTTCGCGTTGATCCATTCACGGCTAGCGCAACTGGTGGTCTTCAAGCTGAAGGAGCAGACCAAGGAGTTGGACGATATCAATCACCTAGTGGAGTTCCTGATAAAACTCCGATGTCCGAACGATGATATTTTTAGTTCGGACGACGAACGGAAGCCGTTCACGTACGGGACGAATAGGGTTAAAATGACGCACGTGGTCGAGGGCCATGTCAGGTGTTTAGCTAGTTTCATATACGAGGAGTTGACGGAGAGCGACGGGTGCAAGGGTCCGGCTGTGTCGAACGCGGAGTGCTCGGAGATTTGGCAGCGGGCTGCAAAGTGCAGGTGCGATTGGAACATTGAGCTGTTCGAGAGGAACAGCAAGAAGAATGCATCGTTCAGAAAAAATAGGTCGATATTATCCACCAGTCCGAAGAGTGAGAGCTTTATAAAGAGGTTGATGTTTGAGCAAGACAATGGTGAGTGCATATTTTTCAGTATCATATTATGATTCCTGTTTAGTATGGTCTAGTTTGAGTCGTGGAACGCAAGTCAAAGTCAACGTCAATAGCGTAACGTAGTACAAGGATCGTCCCACTGCTGGGCGCAGATCATTTGTAAGAATTAATGATTATACATAGACCGAGAGTGTACCGCCTCTCATTAAATGACAAATTCAAGTTGGCAGACTTGAGACTCTTTACAGTACGATACACGTTATTGCGTACGTAATTTGCAGTTTTTTTTTTTTTGCAATAATTAATGTTCAAATAATTGATTGACATTCCATTTACGGATCCACAAGTTTACTGGTAATTTTCATAAATGTTTCATGTTCAATGAAGATGTGATAAATATTTTCGATATTTAAACGTACAATGTTATCAGTTTGATCTGTAAAGGCTATTTAAAGCTAGTTAACTTATAGAACGACGGTAATCTATAGAGAACAATTCGGCCGGCGACGGTCGGTCGCAGCACGGCCACACGGAGCGCCCCGTCAACGTGAACTCGCCCGCGGGCGACGCCGCTCCCGTACAGCCAGCCGCGACCGCCCGGCCCGCGCTCTACACGTTAGATGTCGCCAAGTGTCAAGTCGTTGAAGCTGAGGTATTGTGATACGAGTTTTTATATTGGTTCAAAGTTCGACCACAATCAATTAAATTGCGTTAGTTTAAAATTATTTTTTTCAGTCATAACGTTAAAGCTTGACATTGGCAAGCAAATAAAAAAAAAATAGAAAATCGTTTTACGAACTGGGGACAAAAGTTGTACACAGTGTTCATGTACGTATAGACTGTATGTAGGATACAAGGTATTTGGAATGTTTAGAATTTTAATGCTATTGTATAATGTGCATTAAGTCGATTGTGACCGCTTACCATCAGGTGATATATATGTATATCAATATATATGTGTGTGTGTGTGTGTGTATATATCAATGTCATCTGCGACATACATAGTGTGATATATGTGTTTGTAAGATTTTTTTTTTATTAGGTGGGTACTTGCCCCGAACTAGAATTGTGATGTTATTCGTTTCTATTACCCCAGTAATATCGTCCCCTTTGCATATTGCCGTTACGGAAATAGCATATAATAAATTTAGTTATTAAATTAAGTGTGGTTTTGATAGTTTCTTTATTAAAAAAATTAAGAATCATGGTACGTCAAAAGTGCCTAAGTTACCTGATTGACTGTACCGATATTCTATGTAAATATTATATTATACAGCAGATTATGTATGTAAAAATTAAATACTCGAAACTTGAATATATTAAAAAAAATAACATAATTCATTGCGTGGGTGTGTGTTCATAATTGTTTATGACAGCCGCAGGTGTCTGACGACGAGTCGGTCACGTCGTGCGGCTCGGACGGCTCGAACGGCGACGAGTACCTCACGGCGTCCGGCGACTCCGCGGACGAGATGGAGGACGCCAGCGACCGAGCGATGGTCGAACCGTTCATTTATGGGTTAGTATTCAGACGGTTAGGAACTGAACCAATTTAATGCTACAAACGAAATATTGTCGTCTGACGTGATTTTTTTGTCGTTGAACTATTTCTATTTAAATTGTTGTTATATTTTATATTGTAATCTATTTAATTTTAATGCATTGCATGCATTTCTTTCGCCGTTTCTTCTCCTCGAAGTTAAAGCAAGTTTCCGAAACGGAACTACGGTATTTACAGAATACCTACATGATTAAATGATTTTGAATGGTTTGTTTGTTATAAAAAAATTGTCGGGTGGACAGCATTGCTGACGTCACTGTCCGACGAATTCACTATTACAATCGCAAACGAAATGTGTTAAACGGTTCCTAGTAGAGAGGCAATAAAATAGTAAGCATATATATATAGTACAGTCACGTAGCTTGCTTCTGTTGTAGAACCAGTAGCTGAGTGTCGAATCATAGCGACGGTGCTGACATCACTCACGTCACGTGACGCGTTCTGTTTAGTAGCCGTACTCATGACCGTCTCCGACATATTTACCGTATCGTGCTAATTTAGCCATAAAAAATGTATAATATAATATGTTCTCAAACAACTGTACATTAAATATCAGTGTCATAACATGGGAGTGTTATCAAAAAACTTTTTAGCTTCAGTTAGTGCAACGACCTTAACGTTTTGTGGGTATATTCAGGCAGCATATATAAAAAGTTTTGTCAGTGTTAACTGCGGCACTGGTAGAAATGAAAAATACTGCTAATACAACAAGGAATGTTTACGGGTATATGTACAATTACAGAGCAGTTAGTGCATTCTAATAATGTGCATAAATATATATATTTTTAAATTTTCAGAGAAGAGCCGACCAAAATGGATCGTCTAGTGTTCGACGCTATATCAGAGTGTTCGGTGTCGGCCGACGTGTTCCCCAACGTGTTCCGCTGGCGACACACGGTGGCGCTGTATTCGGCCGCCGACAGAGACGGGTCGGTTCAGTGTTGCCATACTTGTACGGTCTTCGACTTAACATCGCATACCGCGCTCCTTGTTCGAATCTATGTATACGTTCGTAATAAATACCTAGTTCATTATATTCCTAACAGTTTTAACAGTTCAGTACAAATGTTATACTTTCGCGAGTTCTGTTGTAAAATGAAACTAAATGAAAGTAAAACCAAAGGTAAGTTGTTTAAAAAAAATATAATAAAAATATTTATACGATTTTGTTTTTCGACAATAGAATTTGTAAAGAAAAGTTTCTGTGTCAGTTTAATCCTACTTCATAACAAAGAACACAGCACAAGACGTTGTATGATATTGGGCGTTCTCATCCGGCCGTGAGTCAAGTTAAAACAATTTTTCCACAATATGCTTCCAGAATGCTGTACCACTCAACTTATTTCAGACGGTCGACCGTCCACGCTGATTAGGTTTTTTACCAGAAAGTCAACTGTTAAAATGTATTTAATATTCAGTAGCAATTTTGTACCAGTTAATTGGATTCTGCGGTGGTTTCCTTCTTAGCTGAAAGAAAGTGTTTGGTGTTTGTGTGCAACGGAGTTGCACACAACACACAGACCACTTGCTGTAACCATTAATCCGTTTAACGTTAACAGAACTAAGGTTATATGTATCGACGACCTTGTAGCTCAGCTGATAGTGACCCTGCCTGCCGGCCGAAGGGTCCCGGGTTCGATTACCGTCATAGACGGACTTATTGTGTATGTCGATGTCACCCGTAACACAGGTAATCATGGTGCGGGGTGTGAGTGTGTGAGCTTTTATTTATTATTTGTTTGAAGTGAAATTGGTTTTGCTTCTTGTTCTAAACAAATTTTTATATCACCAGATGGCAGCAGCAGAATCTCGACGGGAGCGTGTCGTCGATGTCGTGGTCGGTGATGGACAGTCCGCGCGCCCGGCCCGTGGCGGCCCGTTGCAGCACTCCCAACAAGGAGCCGCGCGACTTGGCCGACCGGACCTTACCGCTGCAGGTCGGTACCACCGGTAACCGCCCGTGACCACTCGTGACCACCCGACGTGCCGTAACATCGTAGTACATTACAAAAAATATAAATGATATAACAACTCTTATTATCCTTCAAATCTTTTCTAAAACGGTATGTTTGCAATACGCCGTATCATTAAAAAATGTTTTCTCTAATTCTATAATTTTTGTGTTGGTTTATTATTGCAATTTTCTGTTTGCTCGACATGAATACTTTCAACAATTTGTTTAATATTTCTAATGTGATATAGCCATATCATAACCATAGATAACAACAAATTTGCGTCGTATAAGCAACAAAAATGTAATGGTTTATTACCTGCACTTTTTTAATTAATTAAATAGTTTTGGGTTTTATCTGAACCACTCGTGACCCCTCCTTTGTGTATATTTGGTTATACCCTAGTATACCCTAGTTTTCGGACTTGGTTGTTCACCTTGATGCCGTAGTACAATAGATAATATAAAGTAGGGATGTTGTGGGTATGAAATTTTAGATAGGTACCCTACCGTACAAGGATGCTCACACACAACACAATATAATATTACAACAGAAATTAATGAGAACCTGTGTTCTTGTTTTATCATTTATACCATTATCATTTCGTTTAAAAGCTTGTTATGTTTTTGTTTTCTCCATAACACTTACAGACTAGCAGTTGTTGTTCTGCGATGTGTTTAATGTGAATAATTTCTTTTCAAATGTAAATAAATATATATGGTTTTCAACCTGACAGCATGGCTATTTGTCCTAAAACATAAATAGGTCCAATCGACATATCGTTTGATGTCTGTCGCTGTATTTGTTTTATTTGTTCGGCAGGTCTCTAACTGGCTCAGAGTTACCGGACCGAACTCGCCAAGATCTACACTAGCGAATAAGAATGTAGGACAGAATATCAGTTTCGGATTTTGAAACAAATATATTGGAGGTACATGGTAATGATCAGAAGACTTCGCTTAAATATGCTGACTTATGTTATATGTCTATGTAACTACAACCGGAGTCAACAAGCCGAGTCTCACCGACTAGAAATGTATTCCTCTCAATATGACATTAATATGATGGCCTTTGTGGATTTGGAAATTGGATACAACATAGTTTATTTGATGCCTATGACCTAACCCTAACTGATTGAGGTCGCAGAGTTTTATTGAAATTTAAATAGCAAATGTGTGCGCTAGTACTTTGCCGCTTGAAGACAACTAGTCCTATTTTAAGTTGGTCACTAATACAATTCTTACCTTTACGACAGTCAAGTCTGTCCTAATCGGAAAATTATGTTGATATATAAATATAGCAGGTCATTTTAAGTCATACATGTATGGAGCTATCATCAGTGACTGATGGCTAATGAGCTCAGGTACTGGAGGCTATTATATCTTATTGACTTGTAAGTTCATTATTTTGGTGTTCACTCATATATTGTGATTGTATTCGTGCCTGACTTACTGGGTGAAGTGTTAGCAATGTTAATATGTATTATTCACCATGACTTTTGAACACTACGTCGAGTCGGTGCAGTGAATGTGTTTGTAATTGCTTTACACTCAAGGTATTCAATGTTAAATTAAAGATTTTTAACAAAGTCTGAATATTTTGTCATTACTTTATAATACTTAAAATGAACATATTCTGAAATAATATTTTTATTAAATAGTTTTACCTAACGACAACTTAGCTTCAGATGTTTTCTGATAGTTAGAATAGAGATATAATAACAAGGACAGATTAAATTATTGCAGAGGTATCTATATAAACTACATACACTATATTATCTACTGTAAGAGATTATACTATCTGCTCGTTAACTGTTGAAACACAATTTGACTGTCTCAGTCTTTATTTTGTAACTATAAAATTCTATATATAGTACTTTTCTTGTGATTGGTGTTTTCGTTAATAATTTTTAAAAATATGGTAAATTTAACACTTAAGCCATTTTAAATAGAAAAATAGAATTAGTCATAACGAAAACTTGTACAATGTAGAGGAGTTAAATTTTAAATATTTGTATTTTCAGCTAGTAATTTTTTTACGTGTGATAAAATATAAATGTTTTAACACCAGAAATAAGCAAAATTACTTGAATAACATTTCATTAATACACTAATATCAATTTATGTGAATTTTAATATAACGTTACTTACCTACATGTGTCAAATAGTTAGTTTCGCTAGTTTCATATACAAAACTCGTTTATTAGGAATAACTGTATTATTCATTTACTCTAGATACATATTATGAACCTCCAGAAGTGTTGTAAATTTCGTATTATATAGGAGAGCTAATGTCGTTTATATTTTTGATGGATTAAGGTCGGTAAAACTTTTATGAATTAAAATAACTATAAAGCCTAATGCCCACATCCACATATTGACAACATATTGACCTCCATATGACAGATCGTATTTATCGACGTTAAAGATTCTCATGTGCATGAATGTACGTTTGTTTTATATAGTTTGTATATATAGGAGGTCAATATGTCATGTGATAGTGTCTATTGTCAGCGGGGATTGAGCTTAAATAACGTTTGAACGTAAACAACCTGCGGCAGTAACAAAACTGTAAAACAAATTAACAATACATATTTTTAAATACTTTTTTTTTGGGTTACTTTGGGATGTTTGCTGATAAATTGGCATTACGAAATTTCAGTTAAGAAGTTCCTTAAGGAAGAACACATGTCATTGTTGTATAAATTCTTGGTAGGATTTTTGAATTTGTTTTTTAACTGAAAAAATATATGTTGTTATCTATCTAATAACTAGCACCTAATGACATTGAATTGACTTGTTTTTATATTTTTCATGTGTTCTCAAAAATGTTTTTTTAAGGTGCATCTGCACTGCAGTTACATTTGTGGAGTGACGGCGTTTAGCGATATATCATAACAGTAAGTTGCATCTAAATATTGTCAGTTTTAGCAGATTAGTAAATGCATCACAGTATAGAAACGTGAAAAGTTTCATCCACGACCTTCAATAACAAGTACCAAGACATGAAAATGTTCAACATTTGCAAAAATCACTGATGTGACGGCTGCTACTAAATTGCTGCTAGAGGCGGCGACGAACAGCTCCCAGAAATCAATATAATATAACACAGTATTACAATCTCATTTTTTATATCTCTATTATTAGGTTGAATGAATGACATTAAAATTGGGTCATGCTATAGCTTTTTAGCAAGTAAAAGTTTAACTCTCAACAAAATACACAATATCCAATTGTATAAATATGATTGTCGTTGAGAGTAAAATATATTTTACAATATCGCTATCACTGGCACTAGTTTTGATACAATGAGGATATGTTGAGGAATAGTTGCATTTTGTCGTGTCGTCATATTTTTCGACTTAGATGACACTTCCGCGTGTTCCCACGCAGTCGGATGACACGTAACTAAAAAGTTGTGATGACAATTAATTGTGCCGTACTATGCGAGCTAGCAAAAGCTACGTCACAAAAGGGCGAGTATTTATTGTAATTACACAACGAGAACTCTCCCTTAGGATCTGCATGTGCGGACGTGACAACAACGGTCACTGCGTTATATAGCATTTATGGGGAAATCGTATTGTGGTGACGTAGGATTGAATGTTTACTGAATATTGTTAATGGATGTTTGTACTTTTATATTCAAATGAAAAAATAAACAATAAATTAAATAAAATCGTTTTTTATGATAACGTTTTAATTCACATGAACATTAGAAAAATAAATTATGACTGGTTCAAACGCGTCGTTTTATTACAAATAATTTAGTTGTCCCAAAAATTGTCGTTTTCTGATTTCGGTAGCGAGATGGGGGAGTTGTTGCCGTACTCCGACCGACTGTTGTAGTTATCGACATCGGCGGAATAATCGTCCGGGTGGTCTCCGGACGGGTCTTTCTCAGGGTCGCTGGTATCCTCTTTTACGTTGTCCATGGACCGTTCTAGGTGCATATCGACACATAAGTCCTTCTTGTCGTCTGCGTAGAATATCGCGTTTAACACGTTCTTGGACAATTGAGCGGCTTCGTCCGGCGAAACGCTTCTAGACATCGGTGTTTCCACTCTACCCGTTTCCCAATCCTCGGATCCTTTTCGTTCCTTAGGGCTGATATCGACTGCTATTGGTATACTACCGACGGCCTCCTCCTCTGATTCGTCGGATCCTTTAGTGGTAACTGAACTTTGGACAACGAAAACTAGTTCGCCTTGTTGGGATTCTGACATCTTTACTTTGTTCACTTCGTATGAACTTTCGATTTCTACCCTCAAAACATTTTTACCTTCGTTACCCAGATGGTGATTGTTCACTGCCGTCGTTTCCAAATTTGCACGTGTTGTTACATCGTGGATAGTTTCTTCCACAGATGTTTTACTTTGACGTGGAGATTTGAAATCATAAAGTATATTGATATTTTCATCCAATATTTCTAATTCGGCTGCTTTGTTTGTATTCATTTTTTTTTGTGTTTCCAAATTCATGTTCTGTTCTTTTAAATCTTCTGCGTTTGTTTTATTTTCGGACTCTAATGCGGCCGCAAAATCTTCAAGTTTGTTACATGTCTGCATTTCATTGCTAGTGCTTTCATCTAGATTTATTTCATTGACATTTATGTTCTCAATATCGATACTATTCGATATTTCTCGTCGAGTTATTTTATTGATAACGTTTGTCGAATCTTTATTTATATCTTCTATCTTGTATTGGTCGTATATCTTTGCAGCACATGGTTTTACTGCTGGGTTAAGCTTAAACTGAGGTAAATATCTTTCCTTTTCAGCGTGATATAATTTTCTAAATTCCATTAAAGGGGTTGCTAAGTAGTCTACATTTTTTCTTTTATCTTTTTTGGTGTTAATTCCAGAATAAGCTATTGGAATCGGCTTAACGTTTTCTCTCGTAGTATTCTTGTTTTTAAAATACGTCTTGCCAGTATTAAGTTTAGTGTGATACTCTCGAAGGTATTTATGGAAATCTGACGTTACATCATCCGTTCCTTTCGTTGGCAGATTGACTTCGTTTTCATTTGTGTCATATACCTTCGAAGATCTGCCAATACTTACATCTGTAACACAGTTATTATGTTATTGACAGTATCAAAATTTCAAGAAAGTTACATTAATTTTTATTAAAGGACACTGTTTTAAGTTTATTTAGCAAGTATACAATTCAATTAATATGCTCACCAGCCAAACTCTTAACAACATCCGTATGTATACGGTCTTCGACAAGCATAGACAAACTATCCCTCTCCTCTTTCAATTTAGCCTGTTTCTTTCTGAAGTCCAAGTATGACTTTTCCACTGCTTCTGCCTCTATTTCCAATTTCCTGAGACGCTGTTTCGCTTCACGCAGCATTGAATTTGGACTCTTCTCTCGTTCATATAAAGGCGCCTTTTGTTTGATACAGTTTTTACTGTAATATTAATGTTATTGATAGGACGGACATACAAAAACGACATCACAAACAATCGATAACCCAATAGGGGTCTTTATCTCCTACATGTCTGCTCCGGTAATAGAATCTGGCACTTATTGTCCTGCAGAATTACTAACAATTGGGCGACGTTATGAACAATAAGTTGACAAAATAGTATACATACGGCATACATTTATATAAATCACAATTGACGACTGATTTATGATACAAATTGTAAAAAAAACTTACTTTCTTAAATTCTCTTTGGCTTCCTTAAGAACTGTTTTTGGACTTTTCTCTCTGGCTTTTGCCCCGACCGTCGTTGACGTCTCCCGGTGACCATTGCTTTGACTCTCTTGGCTAAAAACGAGAGAAGATGTACGTTTTATTTAATCGCGAAAACTTACTACCACTGCCTATGGATACGGGCAACACCAGTGGATTATTATTCCGGGAATACCATAGAAAAGTGGTTCATAACTTTTTCGATATATCATGTAACGCACTCTTGGAATCTATTATTATTAACTAACATTATCCTCAGGTACCGCTCATCTGTAATTTTATTTTTACTATTTATCAGTTTAAACGTCTTTATTATCTCCGTAGACAAGCCGTTTTACACGGATGTTGATTACCTCCAAGTTCGGAAACCTGCCCCTAGAAGAAAGATTATCCCACATATTTCACGTGTATGTCATCTCAGCCGGTACAATCATTCATGTAACAGGTAATTATTGCTTTGTTGATGGAAGGTGATGGGAAGCGGTGGGAAAAACTGCCAAGCGTCTTTACATAAGATATCCTTCTGTACGTAAGTACGTATTTGAACCCCTAAACGGCTCGACTGATTTTGATTAAATTTTTTGTGTGCGTTTAAAAATGTTAAAGGGACCCTAGATGGTTTAGATTAAAAATTGGATTCATTAAATCGCCCTGCGATCTTGTTCCGGGATTTTTGTTTACTTCAATTTTATAACTAAACATTCGGACTGAACAACTTTCTGGAGTTGCTAGTATTCGTATGACACACAATAGTTTATTTCACTTACCGCGTATTATTTGTGACGTGGTCGCTTGTTTCTTGATCGTCAGCGATACGGACGGCAGGCAGGACATTCGCGGCCGGCTCCACTGGCGCTGGCAATAAACACCGTAATATTTATTTCATATATATTGGTAGGAAGATAATTAGAGTACACTTATGTTACAGTAAATAATAATATAGTGCAATCTTCAATAATTTTCTATATACGAGTGTGAATGTACTTATACAAGCTTCCAAATTCAATTATCAAAGCACCGCCGCTCGCCAGGCATCTCTGACCTGGCAGAAGAGCCCTGTGTGACGAACAATCAATTTAACACTTAATATGGAACTCAAAATCAATAATAACATTTTTTTTGGTTGGCAACGCGTCAGTGACGCGCCTGCTGTTACGTGTTCGATCGGTGACCATTCACCATCGCGTGATCCGGCCGGTCGTCGGTCAGCTGGTACTATGAATAAGTTATGAGTAAGTTACATGTGGCCGGGTGGGGCCCCCTCTCCCGCTGGATGGGTATGGGGGGGCGCACCTTGTTGATCCTCGCGAGCGGAGACGAGCGCCGTTTTAGGGCGCGCCACTGGTTTATAAGATGTCTGAAATTAATATGAAATTTATTAAATGAAAAAAAATCTTTGATGTACTCTTTAATTCCTATTCTATCAAACAAATTGTTTATATTTAAGGTGATTATTTCGATGTATCTTTTTATTATAGTTGTATTGACATTACTAAAAGTTAGTTTTCTAAAAGAATTCCCGCGCAACATTA
>DWPT01000144.1:0-29833 GCA_018251895.1 Agathymus mariae mariae
CCGGTCAGAGTGGCGCAAGTTAGGGGAGGCCTATGTCCAGCAGTGGACCTCCAAAGGCTGATGGATATGGATATGGATATGGATAAGTTTTAAATATGTTAAGAATCATCAAATTTTGTTCAATGGTTTTAGTATATAGATATAATAATAATAATACAATAGAAATAAATGTATAAAAATATTTGAGACCTCTATATTGATAACAAGCTCTAACATTAAAATTTCCAAAATAATATTCAATGTACTCACGAGTTTTCTGTGTTTACCGATATTTCGACCATGGATCATGGTCACGGCGGACACATAAATCGTGAGTACCCGTTACAGTTATAATATAAGTGTAGATGTAAATTGTCGCCCGACAAATTAACAGACCGTCTGATAGCCAGTGGTCGTGGTAAAAGGCATCAGAAACAGAGCATCTGCCTTTTATTTTTTAAACCATTATCTCAACCTTAGTTTTCATTCCGAAATCTCTTAATACTATAGAATGAAGCGAACAGCATCATAAGATTGTAACTAATAAATATAACATAATATCCTATACAACATATTCACATTTCAAATTTTAGTGCGTGGAGCCCCCCACACGCGTCCCCGACCGGCGTGTACTACACAGCATGTGTTAGCTCGCGGAACCGATTGGCTAATGTCAGGGCCGCGCAGCCAGTTCTAACTGGTCCTTTTGACATTTCTACAGTTTTGTCTGTCACTAGCCAAAGTAAATCATGCAGGAATGTGAACCGATTAGAGGGCGTTAAGGACGCGGCCCAAACATTGGACGGCCGATGACATTACCGGCTGCCGGCATCGTAGTGTCGAGGTGGCGCGGCGTCGACAACACCGATATTGACTACTGTTCACGTCAAAAATACCAATTGAAAGACCATATTGTCATGCGCCGAAACTGGTTCACTGGTTGGAAGTATTTATGTCTCGCTCTCGACATTAATTACGTGTTTTGCACTGTTGATCAGTTTTAAATAGCCCGTATATTGTACGCGATCTACAAATTTATTTGTTTTACTTCAGTTCTTTTGAACTGCGTTCTAAAATGAAGCAGTTTTTCTAGAAAGCATACAAATATGTATATTTGTATATGTTAATAGACGACAAACGAGCAGATGAGCCACCTGATGGTAAGTGGTCACTGTCGTCCGTGGACATTAGCAAGACCAAAGATGTCACCGATACGTTGTCGGCTAGAAATTGAGAAGAAAGCAAGAAAGAAAGCACTGGCTGTCATGCCCTCAACCGGAATTAATGACTTAAGAATAATACTGATAATATAATCCTTTCGCGAAGCCTGGTTTCTGTCGCCTCTTACTCCCTTGTCTTTGTCTCCCTGCTGTGACAGCATGGGATCGGGAGGAATATTCAAGGCCGCCTCAATACGGCCAAAATAATTTTCTTAAATGTCTGTGAAGTTTTAGCCAGCAATTGGGTCGAGTGGCGGACTGTCTTTAAATTGATTTCTGGGTGTGGGTCGACAAATTCTTTTTTTTTATATGTAACTAGTTGAGTAACGAGCACACTAGCCATCTGACGGTGACTGTTTACCGTCGCCCATGGACTTCGATACCGTCAAAAAGCATCACATCATCAGCAGAGGGTATCTTAATTCGTCGGTCATATCTTTAATGTTATTGACTTACTATTAGGCGATGCGTCTATTTATTTGTCGTGTATTTACATAAAAAAGAAAAGAATGTTTGCACAATATGCATTTATTGTCCCTTGAAAAGACATCGACGCGCACACTAGATAATGACAAATTATTAAGTCGAAGATTTTATCGATTACGAATGTAATCGTCAAGACATTTGAACTATACTGACACCAATTTATTAACAAAATAAAAATAAATTATTGCTTTCTAATGTCTGTTTCGCTAAATAAGTACATTTCGTACATGCAGATATATGTGTTAACTTTTTAAAGTGAGTAATGATTATGGAAAGTCCTTCCAGAAGGAGAAAGGATTAATCGTATCGGGGCGGCCTAGAACACTGACCCAAATCCCATACTGGCCGAACAAGGTGTCATAACGGCTCGTAAGCCCGCCTGCTCTGTGGTAGGGTTATTATCGATAGTATTATTATGTCAAATATTATTACTGGTAATACTATCTTTTCGGTTACCGCGCCTGGCGAGTTACCATCCTCCTGCTTGTGTTAGCCGCCAAACGACTCGATGTGTTCCGGCTAGAGGCTTTTGAGACCATACTTACTTTCTTTTTTCTGTTTCTTTCTACGCTGGCAACGCATCAATGTGTGTGTGTTTCGGTGTTAATGTCCTTGGGCGACGATAGCAACTTATCAAATGTTTACTTAGGTAATAAACGTGATTTGGAGAGTAACTCTGTTTGAGTGATAATAATTTGAGTCCACGATGTATGAAGAACTCTGAAGTACATTAAATTAAATTGATCATTAAATCGGATAAATAATTTGAGTGCAATAAATGCCTTGGCTATCTGTCCTTTAGTAATGTTCCGTATCGGGAGAAAAAGGAAAAATTATGATAAATTTACTGATATACGCCTTTAAGAATATGGACCCTAATAAATATTTTCTTCTTGTTCGTTTTTTTGTGCATCTGTGTACATTATAAAATGGGCCAGTTATTATTGCGTACAGTTTTAACCATATATCAACTGGTATAATTTATGGGGAGTAGGATATTTGGAATGTTAAATGGTATCCGTAAATATTTATAAAACCCGTGGGCGTCAGAACGAACATTGGATAATTAAACGTAAATATTACTTATTAAATATAATAATATATTCTTAATTGATTAATGCTCTAAAGAACCGTTCGGCTTGGTGGCCACATCACCTTTCTATTATCGTACCACGTGCCGAAAAATGTAATTTCTCGTGATCTTTTTGCCGCGCCCATGCAAATTGTGTAATGAGCTTCCTTCTGTATTCATTACCAGAGCGCCATGATATAAAGTTATTCTAAAGTGATGTGAAAAAAAGGTCTCCTTCAGGACCAGAGTCGCAATGGTGATTCCTCTAGTATTGACGTATCCATCGGCGACTGTGATCACTTACAATGAGATGGCTCGTCTTCTCTTTCGTCTGCCCTTCAGGCTATAAATAAACTTCAAATATAAATACATTATGTTGAGTAGAGACCAATATATTATTATATATCACAGCAGGAAGGTTACTGTATTTTGACAAGATTTTACTTAACATGTTTTTTTGAAACGAATACACAATTTATTATATAAGTATAACTTATATGTCCATAAATATATATCGTGATCATATTATTCGTCACATTAATATTCCTTTGACACGCTAAGCGTCTAGCATTTCGAAGCTTGAACTCTGAAATAATTATAATTAATATTGAATACAATGATCAATTTTCAGGACTGTCAAATTGATCTCAATTTGTCATTAAATGAGATAATTTATGTGTATGCTCCATCAAACTGACGAATAAAGCGGGTGTTAGGTACCGGTTGCTGTGTATCTTCATCAACAATAAATTACGCTGATATATGGAACAGAGGCTGCATGTGACTCTATGATATAAGGTGACTGCACCAGCAATGGTCTTTAATAGGAAAATTAAATAATTAAAACTTCACTGTCTGTTATTTTGTTATACTTATATTTATCTTAAATACTGGTAGAGTGGCGTATTAGAAAAGGTTTTTATTGGCTGAGAATTACGAAAATTTACAGGTTTTACTGCTAAACTGAAGTACCATTTCTCGGCTGCAGTGACCAGTAACTATAATTCAGTCGTATAAATAAGCAGCAATTTTTTTTATAATAATCATACTTGTCAACAGCCTAATGCTCTCCATATATTTATACGATGTAGAGACATGGACACACACAGGACCAACAAATCGTACTGTAAGAGCTCAAAATAGAAAAGTAACCGAGGCTCTTCAACATCTGCCTGCGGAGAATCTTCTAGTTATTTGCATATATAGCCCGTAAACCAGGTGAGACGACCTCCAGAAAATCATCTCCAGCGGAAAAGTTGATGGCAACAGGCCAAGGCGGCCAATCACCCTCAACACGAACGTTGCTCAGGTGGTGCGAGTTACAGAGAGCCGGAACAGATGGAGGATCGACATATGCAAGAGAATTATCACATATTTGAGGTCACTACCCCCAGCATCGGGGAAATGATGCAAGGAGGAGAAGGAAACAATTTGTAAATCCATTTTTTTCGGGTTACATACATCAATCGTGATGTCTATATGTGTCAAGCGTTAGATCAACGACCTTGTTTAATATTTAATAGGAAGTTGATATGACAATCGCATAACACAGTTCATAATACGAGTTAGACATTGAATTTTATGTCACAGATTATTGTTTGCTTTCTAATATTGGTTGATGCTATTTCGATGGTATTTTACTGAATTGGAAAACATCAATAGCCTACATATGTATATAAGTAGTATTTTCGTAGAAATGTTTTTATAACAATTTTTTTGTACAAAACGGCATCGATATAAGTGGTCACTGATTGGCAAAAACGAATTAAATCGGCATTGTTGGTTCACCAAAAACGATGGCAAAATTGTAAAAAGCAGGCAAGCTGTTTAAATTAATCGAGAGTAAAAGTAATTCAGTGTCTGGTATCAGGTTACGACGCCAGCTGCCTGTCCAAATGAGCAGTGAAGCGCACCATCATTTAAGATACAGTAATTGCGCTACTATGAGATTTTGGGATGAGATTTTATATCGGCAGTCATACCCTCAATACCCTCTCAGCAGAATGTTCATATTAATTTTATTGCCTACCTAGCGAGGACAGATCCATTTCCCGGACTGAAGAGTATCCTAGATTATGCCCTATTATATAATCTACTAAAAACATAATATAATCTACTACTATAGTGGCAAGTATTATCATATATGTTAATTGTTTAGTGGTTTTAGTGTTACGTGGTCGGACAGACGGATAAACAAACAAAGATTTCAAAAAAATGTTTTATATTGGTAACAGTGTCAGTCTACAATAGTTTAGCTTGGTAGTAGGGCTTCGGGTAAAGATTATATTATCAATATTATTATTAAGTCATTAATATTATTATTGGTATTATTACCTTTCCGTGAAGCCTGCCTGGCTAGCTACCACCCTCTTGCTTGAGTCAGCCGCCAAACGACTCGTCATGTTCCGGCTGGGAGCTTGAGAGCCAGTACCTTCTTTTTACCTTCTTCTCATTTCCTGGCCGACGACGCATCAGTGATCCCTTTGGTCTTGCTGGTGTCCATGGGCGACGATGACCGCTTACCATCAGGTGGCTCGTCTGCTCGTTTCTCGGCTATTACCATAAAAAAATCCAAAAATATTCCGGATTGGTTTTTATATTTAATGAATAAATACATTTACATTCGATTTAATGTTAAACCTCGTTATAGTTTTATTATCAGTACAGATGATAACACGTAAGACATATTCCTTTTTGCGGTTTCTGTTATTTTTATATAACAAACAATAACAACATGTTTTTCATGAGTCATGCCCTAAAAGTGGACTGTAAATATAGTCAATGTAAATACACTAGATGTTAACTTCGGGTTGTCTATTAGCATGATATGTTATTGAACCCGTTTGCTTATGGCCCGTTCTTATTATGATAGTATCAAAAGACGCTTCGGTTGTGCTTGGTAAGCTCGCTAATCTTTTTGGCTTCTCTAAACGAATTGAAATTGCGTACAGCTTACTTAAATTTAACCATAATAAATGACGTAAAATTATTCGATTGTATTTAATATAGTAAATTTATTAAACGAATAGATTAACCAAAATATTTGTACTTTAGTGATCTAGGTTTTTTTGTGGATTACAGAAATACAGAGCACCGCAAATGTCACAGCAGTCATAGAGTTAGGCGAGAAACGTAGCGTAACTGAGACATGCTCGTAACTTTTAATTTTGCCTGCACGCAAAGTAGCGCTTTTGACTTTAAAACGAGATCTATGGGTTAATTTATTTCCACTGAATTTTATGAACCTAAACTAAGCTATTACAAAAAGACAACCTTAATTCCCACGTGCATTTACTTCCACTCAGCAGTAAGTGACAAGTGTTAAAAAAAAACATTACATACATATTTATATATATATATATTATTAAAACAATATAATTCTTTATCTTATATTTCTAAAACAATTCAAAATACATCCTTAGTGTAAGGCTCAAGAACAGTTATGAAACCTCGATGCTTGGAGTTATATTTAAACTCATCGGCCATGGCTTCTTAGCTGGTTACCGAAGTTTTATAGTTCAGTGGTCACACGTCACTTTGTATAGGATTATCTGACTTTAAATGCTGTGCAGTAAGTTTCGGCACCTCTGTTATTAAATTATTGCAAAAGTGGGAAGAAATAACATCCATTACATTGAATGTCTTCACACCGATCATCTTTCCATACGTGATCGTTTTTTTGTTACAAATTTACAAACAGGCGCGTTTCTCTGGCGGCAGTTGAATGGATCGGTCATGTTGATTTGATTTGCATTTCTTTTTCTTTTATTTAGCTTCGCTTTGTATTTGCGACTCTGTGTATATTTTTTGTAAACAACAATTTAATTTATAAATGTACTTACAAGTACATACTTAATTTGTATGTCATTTCTTGCTTCCATTACCGAGTCGAGCTCCGAACCAATCTATAACTGTATATAGGGGCCTTTCATGCTTTGTGAGATTTAACGGGAAATACGGTTTAAAACGTGATATACCATCGATACAAAAGGGATTACAGACTAACGATTGCAATTATCGGAACACTAAGTGCTTTTTATAACCTTTATATTCATCATTTAACGAAAATGACATTTCACAAATAAACTTTTAAGTGTCACATAAGCGTGTAATGCGTCGGTCACGCGCACGTTGCAAAACGAAGCAGAGCAATATGTCGCGTAAAGTGAAGTGATTCATAACAAGTCACGACGTAGTGACTGGATGTTTGATTTGCATTCACAGGCAAACAGCGATCGCACATTGAATTCGGTATGAATTGTTATGTCTGTTATGACACATTCTTTGAATATACTGTGCTTGAAAGCTTCTATATATTCCGGATTCCAGTTCACGCGTCTTATATATTTGACTGCCTTTTTGGTCTGTCTCACTGAAAGCTTAGTTAACTTACTTGACTTACTCAACATTAGACGGTTAAATAGTTGAGATTGACCAAATAATTTGACCAACATCACCTTAAATTGTTTTGGAGCACGTTAAGTTACTTATTATTGATTCGCAGCCATCGGTAAACTGGGACACCTTTGAGCGGCATAACAATTTTAAAAATAAATATTCGTTTTAGTCATTGATCCCTGCTCTTCCTACTCCTATACATACTGGCCCTGAATGGTGAAGTGTGCTCCAAGCTTCCTCAATAACAACAAGACTCGTGTTCTGCAATAGTCGAATAGATTGAGTTTTATCAGATTTTGATTAAATTATATCATATAGATTTTTTTTATATGTTCGCTTTTTTTTAATTTGAAAAAACTAATGTTATTCAACGAATTATTAAACATTGGTAATTAAATTGCATAAATATTTAAGGAATGCTTTTTATAAACAAAGTTAAAAACTTTAATTAATTAATAAAAGTGTAAACCGATTATAAACTTGAAATACAACAGAAAACCTGTTCTCAAACCCCTCGGTGTGAGGAAAAAAGTCCTGTCCATTAATTAATTATCTGAAGTGTGATTAAAAAATTAATGAGGATTCGTAATTGCTGTTGAGTTGTTACTCACTTCTTTAACATCGAAGTGTTTGTTTAGAGCACATTAGTCGAAACTGTTTTTTTTATGGTAATAGCCGACAAACGAGCAGACAAGCCACCTGATGGTAAGTGGTCACCGTCGCCCATGGACATCAGCAAGACCAAAGGTATCACTGACGCGTTGTCGGCCAGGAAATGGGAAGAAGGTAAGAAAGAAAGTATTGGCTCCCAAGCCCCCAGCTGGAACATGACTAGTCTAGGAGGTAGTTATTAATGATAACTAATTTGATTCAAATACAAGATATCCACTTATTTTGGACCTTATAATAATTGCTTGGTGGTAGGGCTTCTCATGAGGATTATATTATCAGTATTATATGAGGATTATATTATCAAGTTATAAATATTATTACTGGTATTAATATCTTTCCGTGAAGCCTGTCTGGCTAGCTACCACCCTCCTGCTTGAGTCAGCCGCCAAACGACTCGTTGTGGGCCGGCTGGGGGCTCGAGAGCCAGTACTTTCGTTCTTACCTTCTCGTTTCCTGGCCGGAGACGCATCAGTGACGTCTTTGGTCTTGCTGATGTCCACAGGCGACGGCGACCACTTGCAACCAGGTGGCTCGTCTGCTCGTTTGTCGGCTATTAATATAAAAAAAAACAAGAATTCATAGAAAAATGTAGTGTAGTGTGAAATATCCTAACTGCTTCCTTGGAATTGAAGTATTTGCAGCGCGAAAGGTTTTCATGGAGTTACGACATGCAACAAAATTGTTGTAGATAATATGTATTCATGATAAAAACAATTAGATATCATAATGCACTCATATTTTATTCGTAAATGTATTGAGAAGTTTATACATGTAGTGTAAATTATGCTAACGATCTCCCATTACGTGCTACAGCACCGAACTAATATATGTACAACTACCTTTTTTCGTGTCATTGACTCGTGATATTTATGATTCTATTTTTCTCTTGAATCTAAAAAATATGAATAAATATCGACATAAAAATAAAGTATCAGTTTTCAATATTACGAATCTCGTATCGTGATTATTTTGAATAAGTTGCGACTTATTGTGAAATATATTTTGGTCCAATAGTACCGTCGTACGTTAGTGTGTATCACACGATTTTGAATTTGAAATTTGATGCAATCGTCGGTTCAAATTATATCATATGTGCCAAGTACAACTCATTGTTATTTTGTGTTACGACTTTGAATTTTTTAACTATCTTTCGATCACCTTACAGACAGAAAAAAAATTAAATAAATGTTTTGGTCTCTGTATCGATAGAAAAAATTACCTACATTTAGAATACGCATAAATATTTTTTGTTCAAATTCTGCCTCATTACATTTTAATTTTATTGAAACTAAAGATGCTCTAAGCTAAAGATGCGTTTTAATATGTATATTGCGTTATTATGTGTATACAAGTGTGGTACAGCTAGCATATTTCCTATCGTAACGAACTATGATTCGCTACACTATTTTTCTTAAAACAGTAACTAACAAGCAACCTTTTACCAAAATATACTTTACGGTAGAATGGGTTCAAGCTTTATAGGTTTTGTCAAATGCGTACCTGAAAATAAATGTTACTAAACATCAACTCCAACATTTTTATCATAATACAAGTTGCCCTCGCTTCCCTTCAGAAAAATTATACCTTACAATTATAAATATAGCACCTGCATTGTTTTAGGACTGCGTTTTTGTTGTTCTGTGGATTAATTAAAATAATCGTTTTTATTTTTTTATTTATGGTCGGATAGCAATGAAACGAACTTTAAATATTATGTATTGCATATACTAATGTATTGCAGTAAGCATTAATATGAACCATACCGAAATCGGTTAAGCTGTTTCTGAGATTAGCGCGAATAAAGAAAAACAGAGACAAACAAACAAACAAATATTCTAACAACTATTGTTTTGGGTTCTATTGCGTTAATAAAGGCCCCTAATGCTAGTATTTAACATATAACCTTTGTGTACAGAAAGCGATCAGTTAGAATTTTATTAAATGTATAGATAACTCATAAATGTCAATATCATTATACAACACAATATTTCTAAATAGGTCCTTGCATCCCACGCATCTATTTTTAATAAATCCTCTTATGAGCGTGGAAAGGTTAATTGTGTTCATCGGCTTGTGAAACTAAGTTTAGTTCAACGGTAATCTGTTTTTTTTTCTTTCTGCCTTTGTTTCTATACTTCTCGTATGGTTCAAAAAGAAATAAATAAATAAAAATAAAATAAATCTGCTATCAAACCTTTCTAACGCATTTTTTATTAAGACATATCGAAGAAAAAACAATTGTGTTTTTGAAGTCGAATTTTAATACTCAAATTTTGTAAATACTAAGAAACCTGTCAAGTCGAAATATAACGCAAGTTCGAGTATCATCATCGTCATCTGCCTTACCTTATCACATTAACTGGGTTCGGTGCAGTTTGTCTATTCCTGTCATTCATCACACTTTCATAAAGAAACAGCCGGCGGGTGCTGCATCTGCGCGTCGTCTCCTGGGGTGCCCTGACTCTGTCACTCTCATTTCGATACATACCTAAAGACATACTAATGATTTGGCAAAAATAAGTTATGACCGGCTGCCAACCAGATATCAATCCTTCTCGAAGTGAGAAATAGTCCAGCTAAGCTTGATAACATAGGTATCGCCAGCTCATAAAGTATTGCCCTGCTTCCGAGAACACCCAACCCGAACGAGCCCTTCTATCTGGTGCCCTGGTGGCACCAGAGAACTGTCTCGCCTGGACTACCATGTTGCACGGTATTTGTGCTGGATTTTGTCACCTTTAACGACACGCTGCAAGTGCAGGTTGCCGTAAGTGATAAATTGGAGTATATTTGGAGAAAATAGGGCATGACAACAATTTTTACATCAAATGTGCGAAGTCCCGAAAAATGTTTAGACAGTGGCTCAAATTGCATAATATTGCATCCGAGGCATCGTAAAAATTTACACACGCACAGAATCGTACAAGAGAAACTTCTGTGATTTCCCTTAAAAGAGTATTTTTGAATACTAACGTGAAAATAAATTAGCATATTATTCCGGATTCAATCATATATCATATAGACTAAAATATATTTAATGATAAAAAATGTATTGAAATAATTTGTTATGGGACAAATAATATTCGTGTCCTTCAAATCACCACCGACCGTCTGATCGCTCGAATGATTGATCGATCGCTCAATTACTACCTTTGAGACTGATACTCAGTACGACTTTGACATTTATTCCTCAATGATAAATGAATACAACTGTTATAATATAATGAAATTTTAAGTGATCGCTTTCTGTACATGTAGGATATGTGAGAAAAACTATTATTAGGGACCTTAATTAACTCAATAGAATCCAAAACAATAGATGTTAGAGTTTTATTCTGTTTATCTGTGAGACTGTGCGCGCTAATCTCAGAAACGTCCTAACCGATTTCGATACGGTTTTCACTATCATTATCTAACTAGCCAATCATAACATAATATTTAAAATTCGATCCATTTCAATCCGTCCATAAAAAAAAGAAATGTTTTAATTAATATATGTATCTCTTATTTACAAAACGTAGAATAACCCAGTCTCAAAACGGTTGTGCTATTTCGTATAGTTTTTCTAAAGCGAAGCGAGGGCAATACTGATATCATAAAGAGAGTGCAAATTTTGTGAATTTTGGTGTATGCGGAATGTAATCTGCGGACCTACGACACTTATTTGTATAATTCTTTTGTCATTTGAAAAGTTCCGGGTGGTCATGGGCTATTTATTATATAGACTTTATATGTATCATATATATATATATAATTGTTCTACCCCAACGAAGTTTGGTCGTTGCTAATTTCATATAAAGGTACCTCGTCACAGAAATTTATTTAAGCGTGCAATTGAGATCGTTAACACTAATATCAGCATCAAATTCTTGTTCTTTAATTTCTAAAGACTAACAATGTATAATGCGGGTATACTGTATAAGTAGAAACAATAGATGTGTTTTTCTGTATTCGAGTTATTGGTTAATTATCAATAATTCGCTGTCGCAATACTTGGGGAATTAAGATTCTTGCGTAGGCAAATAATAACTAAACTTGAAACAATTGTTAGTCGATTAAATCAAGATTTTTTGAATATTACACACAGAAAAGTGATCAAAAGTTGAAAGGTTCAGGTGTGTTTTATGGAGTTTGGTGTTCGTTTTTACAATAAGGTGTCCGAAGACTTACGTTAAAGCACAGCTTGAAAGATTAAGATATGGTATAAATAAATGTGCCACAACCAATTCCGCGCACATAAAAACTTAGTTTACAATTGTCACCTGTTGATTTAATAACTGCACTGAGGAGTTTTTTCGCCTTTTCTTCTCATCAATGTTAAATCACCCATTCGAAACGGTAGGAGAAGCAAAATATTACGGAAATAAGTGTATTTACTAAATAATTAAACAATTAAATGTTTTTTAATTTGAATTTGAGAACGAATCCTACCACCCTACCACCACATACAAGTGCTGTCGGGATTAAACTAGGCGGTCCTGCGACCTTGACAGGAGGAGCCTGCTAGTTTAACCTCGTCCGTCGTTCAGTAATGTGAATCACGATCAAGAGAGATTGGCTTCGACTCAAGAATAATTGGGTTAGAATAGATGAATTTTTAAGTAGTTTAAAAATTCATTAAGACCCATTGACATCTGTGAGGGTTAAGATGGAACGACATAATTGTAACTGTTTTAACAAAAATACAAATTTATTTTAAAACAAGGTGCACTGATAATGGCAAAAAAATGAATTATATGTAAATTATTAATTGGAATTTAAAAGTTATTCTTTCATGTATCAAAATCTACATAACGAGTATCAGCGATTAGTTAACATGGACCATATTTTATTTTCAAAATATTTTTTAGTTTGCTTATATACGATTTTGGTCGCATTGGGGCGCCCTAGAATACTCTCCCCAATCCCATGCTGGCAGAACAGGGTGTCGTAAGATGCAACTTATGCTGCATGCTGCATAACTTATGCATGCTGGGGGTTAAAGAGCCAGTACTTACTTTCTTTTCATTTCCTGGCCGACAACACATCAATGATAACTTTGGTCTTGCTGATGTCCATGGATGACGGTGACCCTTTACCATCAAGCGGCTCGGCTGTTCGTTTGTCGGTTATTGAAATAAAAAAAGAACAAACTATTTTATCTTAATTAAATCACGCGATAAAATGCATAAACATAAAAACTTTAAAATTTCCTTATGTTTGAAATGGAGTGTGCCGTTATAGTTCAAAATCTCCGTAACTCCATCGTTTTTATCTCTTGATAATCTTAAAACCAATGAGAATTGTGTTCGTCCAGTCAATGGAGGTATGTTTACGAATTTGAAAGTTCTCACAGAATTATCACATTTTAAGTATTATACGGCTATACTCAATAAGTTTGTGTTCCTTGAACATTAATTATGTTCTTCAGTAACTGAAATTTGATCTTTTAAATGACCCGACTTTTTAAAAAGGCTGATCAAAAAGTGGATTAATATACAGAAAATAGATATTGACGATCCCATAGCCCAATTAGTAGTGACCCTACCTGCCGAGCGAGGGGTTCCGGGTGCGATTCCCGGCCGGGGCGAAAATTGATATGACAGATAGATATTTGTTCTCGGGTCATGGGTGTTTGTGATGTAATATTTGTGTATGTCCATGCCACCTGCAACACAGTGAATCCTACGGCAGGGGTGTGAGTGTGTAAACATGACATATATAAATAATACAGTCAGGCCTTTGGGCAGAGGCAGGACCCTCAAACCACCGACTTTAAGTCTTAAGAGAGACATATATTCCCTCTGTCTGCTCTACAGATTTTACAAAGGTGAGTGCTCCGAGGAAATGTTTGGAATGGTGCTCACGTCACCTTACGATCGTCGCACCATCTGTGCATTCCAAAGAATGAATTTCCATCCACACCAACAGCATTCCACCACGGTTCGGTTTTCGTGGCCTTTTTGTCGTGCACATGCAAATTGTGAAACAAGTTTCCTTCTGAGGCATTCCCGGAGCGCGATGATACGGAGTTTTTAAAAAATGAGCTCTCCTCCAGATCCAGCGTTTGCAATGGTGGCTCCTATAGTGACCACTTACCATCCGCACAGGCTTAAAATTTTGTTATTACTATGTTGTTTAAAATATGTGCTGAGGAGTTTCTTTCGCCGTTTCTTCTCCTCGATGTTAAAGCACCTTTCCGAAAGGGTAGTAGAAGCAAAAAATTGACGTGTATAAGTGTATTTACAGAATATGATTAAATGATTTTGAATTTTTAACAATCTTTTATACAAACACTCCCAAAATTAATATGCAAAATAAGTAAGTGTGTATCTTCAGCTATAAATTGTTGGCTAAATATTGTCCTGACGTTATCTGCCGCCGGCTGGGTTAACGGATTTGTTCCACTAAGTACCGTTTTTATACATCGATGGGAACATAAAGTCCAAACTTTAAGATTGCTTTTGAATACAGTAATGTGCGTTGCTATCATTACGATTACTTCTGAATAAACCTACCTACCCGATGTACCTACTTAAAAAATAATGAATATTGGACTTATTTTATGTACAGCTTGCTGAAGTATGGTTAATTTTTTTCTACATAGTTATACCTACTGTTCGAAGCTGTTTTTTGTATTAAGTTATTTGCAATTTATATTATAAAATTGGACATCGCTCAATGTTTATTTTGTCGTAACTCATGTTCACCGTAAAGGTAAAAGTCAATTATTGATGTATCTTTGGCCCCATCTTTTCCGTGGCATTTAATGAGGACGAACTTGGAATTATTCACTTTCGTTCAAGTCATATAATTCACTTAGATATTGCTTATTGCAGATAATAGTTATAAAACGAAAGATAAGCTATTTTTTGTAATACATAGTGTCATGCATATTAGAAAGGAAGAGAGAAAGAAAGCATTTATTTCGTTTTACACTGGTTTACAAATGTACAGGTATTATAATATAGATATGACTAAAATACTCAGCTCGCATAATTGGGTGAAAGGTTCCACGGCATACTTTTTAAAGCATTATGAAAAAAATATATGTGAAAATATGCTAATGTGTTCCTTAGCCGATGCAATTGTTAACTTGTATAAATTTTACAAAAAATATGTAGGTACTACACAGTGCCTTCGAACATAGGTTTTTAGAACGTGGAACAGGCTACCGACTGGAACTGGAACTAATTTTCTGACTACTCACACAACCAAATGGAAAATACCATATGGCATACTTTAAAAGTTTTAAATGCAAATAAAACCCAGAAATATCGACTGTGTCTTAAACTATTTATCGATGACATTTTATAGAAATGAAAAGTAATGATAAAACTCAATATTAATTACGAGGAAGGATGCGAATTTTTTACTGGTCGCAGCCCTAAAGTATAAGGAATGGTAGCATTATTCCTATATTATGTTCCGATTATAATCATTGCATAATGTATATAAATATTACAATTTTATAACAAATTCAATACTTTACATATCCGTCGTTGTGAACGTCAGTAAAAACTTGGCTGAAACAAGTTGTATTCGGTTGATAACAAGTATTTATGAAAATATTGTTATTCTACAACTAGATTTTATGTAAATTAAGAGTCACAAAGAAAGAATGATAAAAAAAATATACGTATGTGAATTACCTCATTATATCCTGACTGATGTTTGTATTGGACCCAAAACTTCCAAAGATTAAAACATGTTTTCAAGGCAACAAAAATGGTATTTAGAAAATCTAAAGAAAAAAATACAGCATTTAATACCTATTCCGAGAAACGAATAGCTTTACAATAGCCATGTCGATTGGTCTAAATTATTGTTGTTTCGTCAATATAACTAATAAAATGTATCTCGCAATTCAATAACTGCTAATATCAAGTATTAGGTACAAAAAACATTTAATTTGTTTTTTTTTTACATATTGTAGATTGATTCCTGAAGATTTTAATGTATAATTTATGACAACTTCGTGTAAACCAGTCTACTATTTTAATAAAATTAAGTATAAACCAGTCCACTATTTTATTTATCATACTTTATATTGCGCAACTTGTAATAGTTTAACTTTTGCTCGAATAATACACGTTCTAGATTACTTAAGGTTATTCGTTGGTCGCATTTAAGCTATTAGTATGGAAACGTGTCTCTGCGAGCAATCGTTCAAGTTCAGGGCCTCGGTGCGATGAGTCAATGCTATTTGAATAATCTGAATAATTTGCGTCTAACTTACGAAGGCGTTGAACTCATGGCATCTGTTATGTAAATACAATTGTTCGCATTATGTGGGCACATGCAAGTGGGGCGATGAGATGAGTATAATAAGTACATTGCGATGATGCCAGTGTTGATGGGTCAAAGCGTGATTTCAATATTTTTTGTCTGCACACATACACCTAGCCGAGTTGTCAAGCAGTAAATGCCGCATTTTCTGGCTTAAGGTAAATGTCCTGCAGCTAAGGTTTATTTTTGTTATCATTTATTGAATACCGTCCATCGCGGCAATTATTAACCGTAAGTAATTTGCGTTTCGTGTGAATTTTGTTATTCTGTTGAAACTTTGTATAGTAAGGTTATCAAAATAAAACAACAAATTCCGTATTACATGGTTCAGGAACTAACTTATTGGACGCAGAACTTTTTATAGAACTATTTCTAGTATCGACCGCCAGAACAATGAAGTACTAATAATTCTTGAAAAAATCTATGAATGTAAAAATAAGGAAGTAAAAGCGTACAAGTTCTGATCTTTATTGGCATTAAACACATATTTATAGACTGTGTGTGAACCAGTTCAATTGTGTATATTTTGTAGGACAATACTTCGGATCAATCTTCTTATTTTAATGATATCAGGAAGTACCGGCCTTTCGGTTTGGACGGTGAGTGCACGACACACCATTTGTAGAACAGTTTTGAACAAACATGCACTGGATTTCTGTCGATAGCCAGTTCTGACAGCCAGTGATCGAACATAGCATGCTGAATTTTTACTAGACGAGAGATGGCGCTGTGTGTGGTCCCTAATCATGCTACTGAAGTTTTTTACAAGTTTCAGCTTAGAATGAATTAATAAAGGGAATGTATTCCTACTTACTGTTCCTATATATTACAATAGTAGATTATGTCACAAGGGACCAACATAATGTATTATGGATGAAAGCCATTGTTTGATTCGAGAATGAAGCAAGGGATTTAATTAATTGCATTCTACAGTAGAATCCTAAGCGTAGCGAGGGATTCAAAGTACGTCGCTCGAGGTTAAATAATTTTGGTGCAGTGTGGCACACTCTGCTTTGCATCCTCCTCTATGAGAAAAATAAATAACAGATGATTTCAGTAGTGAGGAATGTATATATTTACATAACTAAATTACAAATATTAATATTAGATACGTTTTCGTAACTTTGGAAGTTTATTGTAACTGATTTGGTGGAAACGGAAAATGTCGTTCACTTATGTATGAGATGGATATTCGTTATAACTTCAGACTGATTGATGATCATGTTGACGTAATCGTATATAAATAAAAATGTCTGTAATATTTTAATAAAAGTAACAGAAAAACGAATGTTCCCGTGTTTTTTTTATTTGGTTAACCAACGCCGGGTCGGCAGGAGCCCTTTTTTATTATTGGCCAGGACTTTATGGAAGCGAATTGGGTTCAAACTTTTTTTTTATTATTATTAAACTAATTATTCAGTTGTCAGATATAACGAATTGTGTTAGTTATTTGTATTATGACCGTGATGTACATGAAGATAAATGAACATGCACTCATTTAAATACGAGCATAGATTTCAGGTTTTTGATAACTCCACTGGCGCTATCAGTTTTACATAAACTTATGTTTTAAATTTACACCTACAGCGTATCGAACGTACCTACGTATGTACATAAAAACCTTTCTTATTAATTTTCCGCGACATTCGATACGGTGTGTAGCATGTAGCCAATTTATTTTATGAAAATTCGTAATCACAATAAATTAACGGTAACATTGGTGTTCGGCGAGATGCCATAGATTTTAGCACTGATAGAGTTGAATGAAATCAATAAATAATACCTAATTACGATGGATGTTTAAACTGACACTGACTGTATTTTTGACAATTTTCTATCTATAATCGGTAAACGCACAAACGGAGGATCATCTTACAATAACGATTGGATGTTCTGGATACTGTTGCAGTTACAGACGCGTTCCTGACCAAGATAAAATTTTTAAATCCACTTAACATTTCCAAATAACTAATTTTATTATTGATTTCAGTAATAAATTTAGATAGTTGTTAAATGTTACTGCTGTATAGATAGATAAAAATAAGATCCAACGGGGATGATACGACTGGAGAACATTAATTGAAACTCATTCTCCAACGAGAACAGTTCGTTGTCACCTAAACGTGTGCTGTCGAAAATCGAACCCGGCACCCTTCACTTATGGATTCTTAATCAACTGAGTTGGAGGGTTTTGAAAACGTCTTGTAAAAAAAAAGGTCAAACAGTAAATAACTATTTCTAGTTTTGTTACCTAGATACTTTAGTCTCAACGTGTTTTTACAGTAAAATATCCGGTTATCGGGTGAGTTAATGATGCAAATTGTTAACCATAACCATAGCCTTATCGCACACTAACGGTCCCGAGCGTGCCAGCCTCGATACATAATACACTCGTAGATCAGACATAAATTGAAATGCACGTTGCATTACTTACTCACCTGGTTTCATTCATTTTGTACGCAATAAGTACTTACTTATATAATTACGAACTATTACTTGCATGAAGGCAACTTCTGTTTAATTTTTTTGTTTTGGAATGATGGCCATAGAAATGTTCGTTATTCACATTGACGGAATCGGTGCTGGTGTAAGCAATTTTGTTTTTTTTTCTATCATATTCGAAGAAGTTTAAGACTGTAATTGTGATATTGAAGGTTCATTGGGTAGATGGACTAGGCATACAGGCTGTAACAAACCATTCCAAAGAAGGATAAATATTACAGAGGTACTTGTAACATTTAGTTATTACAATAAATAATAACGTTTATTGTTTTTTACATTGAAAACCGATACTTTAAAGAATAAAATGGGGTAAACATGAAGTGTCTGACAATGGTGAAAGACAATGTTTAGGTGTGAGTACAGTTCGTAAACATACCTATTAAGTTTCTAATACTAAAGTTAGGAATGAAATACAGCAACATAACACGTTTAAGCTAAAGTTAATTAGAGAATTTCTATGCAATGTTAACTCTACACAAACGGGACGAGCCCCCGATCTCAATGTCGATCGAATGCCAAGGGCGGAACGCGGCAAATAGGACATAAACTCGGCTCGTTATGTGTATCGACTGTCCAGAACCTGTACGGAGCGAGTTGGACACTTGGACGTTGGCATGCTGTATACCGACCGACCGCCAACCGCCAAACAGCAACAACTCATATTTACATAAGTACTTTTAATAAATTTATCTTAAGGGTACCGATACACCTGTCACGGTTTTTGTATTAATTAAGAGACTGGTCAGGCGCGAGCTAATCAAGCTTATGGTGAGATATTTAATTTACGTTAAACCTGTCACTTGGTAGATATTTCGAAGTATCAAGCGAAAATTTGTACATGTTTGTAGGGTAAAATTGCAAAGGTTACGGACCTTTGCTTTTCTATTAATAGCGTACATATATAACATTGCAATTATAACTTTGTTCGCGAATGTTGTCATTTCTCGATGCGGGATCAATTCGTACCAATTGTATTAAGAATGATGGCGAAAGGCAAAAAAAACTGTACCTTCGTTCTATCTACTTGTATCATGTAACATTTTTATTGTTACGTCACATTTTTAGTTGCTTTATGGGTGTTCCAATGAGAAACCATCGAAATATCGAAAAGATTAAAAAAATATTTTAATTACGACAAATTTCTACGTTTTGTGAAATTGATTTTTCAAATGATCCTTAACACAATTTTAAACTCATATCACCGTCGACATTATACAAAAATCACGAAAACCGACCAAGACTGTGCTGGTTCTATTTATGCTATTGAAAAACTGGTCGCAGATACTCCTGATCTTCAGCGGCCAATACTTAGTTGTGTGTGCCCTCGGCTATTACACATACAAAAGGAATTATCATGGGCAATTTCCGATACTTTTGATGGATAAATTAAGTTAAATATTAACGGAACATTATAACATTTTGAAACACTGCGAGCTCGAGGCTGACGTCAATAAAGAGAAATTAATGTGTCTATCAACTGTCGCGTGTGAGGCCGACAATCGTAGTTTGGACGATGGATTAAATTATGTGCCATAATACATATTTAATAACTCGATAAATATTTAAGCTTTCGTTTCGGTCAGGTTAAATATCACAAATTGTTTCGCAATAAACAGTCGTTCCAAGGGTGGTTTGGCTGGAAGGGAAGCGGCAATAACAGGAACATTGAGATCGGTAAACATGTAGACGAGCCATCTGTTGCAAGCTACTGACAATCACCCGTGGACGTCCATGATACCGGACGCGACACCGACGCAAAGCAACAGAAGCAGAGCAGAACAGAGCAGAAGGAAGCAGATAAACGAAGTGAAAGAAAATGTATTACTTTTCCGAAACTCATTTTTAATGATTGTATTTTATACGTCCTTGTTCATTCACTTCCTGCACTTGGATTCATTTGTTTTCTATAGACAGTAAATATTGTTTGATCACTGAGATCAAAGTTGATAATTGAAGTACATTTTAAAGTATCGTTACACTTATAGGTATATACATAGATTACATCTACTAATGGAACGTTAACTAAGAAAAAAATCAAAATAAATAATTAATAAGCCCGTGACTTTAATATGTATTGCAAATTATTGCACAGTTGTCAATTTAGGTAACTTAAATCTTTTATTAAATGTACAATGATTAATGACAGATAAACTTGTAACTCGTTTATTCTCTCCCCGTTTATCAAAAATCTTGTTTATACTTAAAACATAAATAATGGACGATGTTTTTGAGAAAGAATTGGCTGTTTATTGCAGTCATCCATCAGTAATGTTAATAACTATTTAATGTATGTTTACTTAATATGGATATGACGGCGTGTTGTCAATAAAAGTTTTGATGCATTTTCTGTATGCTGTTATTACATACATATGAAATCTAACAAAGTATTTAACTTTTTTGAGAAATACAATTACAGCTATACTTTACCTGCAATTTGGAGCGTATTCAATCAGTAATAAACAAATGTATAAGCTTTTTGTTTATTTTAAATCTGTTAATAAATTTTTAATTTAACTGCACGGCACTTTTAAGTAGTCTAAAAATTATTCGTAGCAACAGACACATAAAAACCAGCAAACACGACTTACAGATGTGTATAATACACTCACGTGGAGAACATAAACGCCTGTCTGGTTTGTTTGAAATACAACTTTTTAGATATAATGTATAATTGAAACGGTTAATTTAAAGAATGGCGGCGAGTGTTCTTCATTACAAAGCTATTTAACCGAGTTGTGCGGTAAAGGGCCGACCAAATTAATGTTGTTTTGTACGTGCCATGAGATCGGGTTGAGAATTCTGAGCTCGTTAATTTCACGAAGAACTTTACATAAACATGTGTAAATAGTAGATGAGTAAGTTAAAGTAATCGACGTTTTATTTACCAATTTATTTATCTTTTAATATATTTTATTGTGAGTGTCAGAGTTCTATACGGTATTAATTGAACTCACCTATATGTGCATGCATGTATATTCCATCATACATTGTGCTTGCGGATTATTGCAAAGTAAATTAATACGAATTTATTACTATCAACTATATCAATTATATGTTTTATAATCGAAAAGAGGCTAAATTACTGGCTGTTCCTAACTAGAGATAGACGCTATAAATATTCAGTAAATAAATGTATCTCAGGTATGTAAAAGTTTCCATTTATCAAACATGCTTTTCAAATAACGTTGATTTGGTACCAACGTAATAGTAATTCTAAATATTTTGCATTTGAAAATTCAACAATTATACCTCTATTCAATCGATGGAGCAGAAGAGGCAAACAGCACGCGTGCTGGTACTTAGTATATATATATATATATATGTTCCTTGTATGAAAATGTTAATTTAGTAATTTAAAATGCACACCGAACAAAAAAATATATAAATAAGTTATTGATATATCTAATACATTAAGAAATTATTCAAATAAAATATTAAGTGGAATTTCATCAATCCGAGGAAGCGCCAAGTTTCGATAGGAATTATTTTTCAGTAAATGTACCTCCTAGTAACTGTCGATATAATTTGTTATAGTTAGGTTTTTAAGATCTAGTTCAGCCCAATATACCATGTCGTGGTCCAGTCTACTAAACAATGGACGAGGCTATATAGGCCATTCAACTAAGATCAGAAAACTTTATGTTGATCTGTCCCGAACAAGAAGTATTGTTTTGACCGTATTTGAGCTGCCTAGAATCCTCCCCCCAATCCCACGCTGGCAAAACAGGGCGACAAAAGCCAGCCTGCTTGATGGTAGGGCTTTGCTTAAAGATTATATTATTATTAAGTCGTTAATATTATTATTGGTATTATTATATTTTCGTGAAGCCTGCCTGGCTAGGTACTACCCTCCTGCTTGAGTCAGCCGCCAAACAACTCGTCGTGTTCCGGCTGAGGGCTCGAGAGCCAGTACCTTCTTTTTTATCTTCTTCTCATTTCCTGGCCGACAACGCATCAGTGATATCTTTAGTCTTGCTGATGTCCATAGGCGACGATGACCACTTACCATCAGGTGGCTCATCTGCTCGTGTCGGCTGTTACCATAAAAAAAGCTGTCTTAGCTCGTCAGGAAATCGGGCTCCAGAGGCGACGTCGTAAATATAAATTTGTATGTTTATATCTATAAATTTGATGAGGCTTTCATACTGTCTATATTATATAGACAACCTCATAGCTTACTTGGTGATGACCTTGGCTGCCGAGTTGGCTAGGGTACGATCCCGGCCAGGGAATATATGTGACAGATTTTTGTTTGTTCTCGAGTGGTGGGTTTGTGATATCTAAGTGTTTGTGCCACTGCCATGTATAACACGCGGAATTCTAATATGGCGTTGTGAATGTGACATCTATTGTTATTCAATATTCTTATTCAATTGTATTCTTCATTTTTATTTCATTTTCTAAGAAAATATTTTGACGTGTTGGAAAAAAATTGATTAGCATTCTATTATTTAAATTGAACAATCTAACTTGTTTACAAATGCACCAACCGAGAACCATTTCGTCATGACGAACTCAGCGAATCTGTCTCCCAATGATATTCCGACAACATAATGGTCTTATTTCAACGTTGTTCCTCGATCTGTTGCGATGATCGCAAACCCTCGTGATACGCACTTTTCATTCGCAATCTTCTATCTTTTATTATAACGTTAACTTCGAACCAAAATGCCCAGATTGTCCCTTTTGATTATAAAGATAAGATTTTAATATTGAAAGGTAAGAGATATAAACAGTGTTAAATGGTCGGTGACTCTCGCGAATGATCAAGATAAGTACTACTCTTTTGTTTTTATTTTTCTTTAAATAGCATCATTAAATAGTGTTGATTGTCATAAATTGTTTTTTGACTTTTTTGGGATTAAGAAATGAAAGAGTACTTTAATTTTCTATTTCATACGTTTAAATAAAAACAACTGGGTTATTAGAAAAAAAGATTATATAAATTGTATGTCAATATATATGTGTTATATTGAAAGGTTACTTGGAAAATTGGATAGTTATTTTAAAGACCCAACGCTAGTTTGGGTACGTGTTTGAATACTTAGATTGATACTAGAAGGGAGGTGATAGCTACCATCTTTGCTGGGGAACCGAAGAAATTGAGTTGGACAGAAAAATGGATGAACTTTTAAGAGTACCCCAATAACATTCAGAAACAATTGATTACAGCTCGGTAGCTGTATATTTGGAGTTTTGCGCAATTTGCTTTTCCATACTACTTGTAGTAAGTTAATGTGATGTATACAAAAATTGTTTATAATTCGAATTGTTAATGTACAGAAGCGAACACATTTTACACATTTTTTTTTAAATCCCGTTCAAACTCGAAGGTAAAAACCGCATCATCTTCAGTGTGTGTCAGTTTTTATTACAGAAAACATTAATAAAGGACATTTAACACAGAAAACAGGTAAATATCTTAACAAAAAAACCTACTTCAATTTGTAGAAGGTGACTTTCTTAGTTTCATCTCCTATTTTATTATTTAAGTGAGAAAAAACGGAACGTATATCTTCTCAGACAAAAAATAATTTTTCCAAATCGCTTAATAAATGATAGAGTTCTGAGGTAAAAAACAGAGAAAAAGGAATTAGGGACCTCCTCCTTTTTATAAGTCGTAAGTTAAAAATATGAATAAAATCTTCTTATGATAATACAATATACTTTATTGAGGGTAATAGATGAAAGATACGAAAAAACGCTGCATATTCGGCAAAATTAAAGGTGATTAAATTGTCAATATCATTAATCTATTATTTGGCTTTTAGAAGAATAGTCATTAACCTCCTTAAATTTTCCGGTTTTTTTAATTGCCGGCCAGTTAACAGTTAAGTAGTTTAAAACGGTATTATTAAGGTCATTAACACGCCTTTTATTTAGCAAAACATGAACAAGGAATATATAGAGTGATATATGTGCCCGTTACTAGCACCGTGATATCTTAATGGTAATGACGACGTTATCATCAACACAAATCTCACGATACACGTTATTTATGTTTGAGTTATATCACTGCGCATCGATGTCTCGATTAATATAACACGAATGATCACACGCGATCGTTGTCTCGTGCGTACTTCACTACGCTGCTCCAGATCGAATCGGTGTACATTAGTTAGAGGAAGGGTTGAAATTTTTTTATTGCCTTTGATATGGGTTATTGATTAATTTATCTGTCACATAAATGTCTGTCCCGGCCGGGAATCGAACCCGAAACCCCATGCTCGGCATAAAACGTTTCGATTGATGTCTGACCACATGACCAATTGAGGCCAATTCTTTAAAATATTTGTTTTATCGAAACCTTGTTATCTTCTGATAGAAGATAATCCATACCATCTCATCACATTAATATAACAAGTAATTCTAACCTGACCTTATTACAGTCAACCGTGCCTATGACACATACCAACAATCAATACCTTCTTCAATGTCGTCATTAGAATAATATTCTAGAATTTCTAGAAAACAGGGGATAACCACGTCCTCTGTGATACGAAGTTCGGAAAATATAATCAACCGTATTAATAAACATCCGTTCGTTCTGTGAATTAACATTATCTACTACACAGGCTAGATAACTATAGAATAGAGATGTTATGGGTATTAAATTTCGGATCTGGATATGGATACTATGTATATTATTTTACCGGTTTCGATTTCGGTTACGGATATTAGATGATTTATATTTATTTATAATTATTATATTTTTTTGACTTAATTTCTCCAGGTATTCTTTGGTATTTTGGAATAAAAACCTTAACTATCTAATAATAAAATCATCTAAATATGAATGCGACACGGCTAGTGTACAGCTTAGAAAACGGAAACCCGTCATAAACGTCTTTCATTTAGACTCTGCCACTATCCGATATTATTTGAAGCTTTATAATCGGATTCGGTTACGGTGTCGGATATCTTCTTATTTAAAATACCCGATAGTTTCGGTTACGGATATGGACTCCGTAACATCCCTGCTATAGAACTACTGTATGCAATGTTTGCGTGAACAGATAATTCTATCGTAGTTTTTAACGTCACTTGTGAAGTCAATGATTACTGTAATATTTTATAATAAAAATTGTGCAATGGCAGACGTAGAGTTATTTGTTGAGGGAACTCTTCAAAGGAAAACCGACTTTCAAGGATCGAGCACGTTGCGTGTGACAGATGTCCCACGTTCTACTAAGTAAATGTCATAGTTAATCCATCGTCGCTTCTCTTGGGAAAAGATTGTCTGCACGCTTACAAATAATTACGCTAATAAATAGTACCTCAAACAATCGATGATCATTTCTGTTAGGCATTTTTAAAATTTTCCTACGTGTAGTAATGTCGTAAATTTTGAAATTGTCACGATTAGTCCGTGTCGGATTTTGTTTTTTGCACAATGTAGATAGATAGATGGTCACACAGATACCCTAGAATTCTCTGTTTTGCGGGTAGCGATAACACAAAGACATCAAAATCACACACGATCCAAAGTCGCCTTTTATATCATAAGTGTTTGCTTCGGCTGGAAATCAAACCTGTGACCACTCGCTCGGCAGCCATGTGACAATCAACTATATCATATTAAGTGATTTTGATGTGATGTTAGCATCTTCTAGTACTATGGAGAGTGGGCGGCTGTAGCTTGGTCAAGAGACGGACGGCCTTGATGCTTAGGAAGCTACGAGATGATATGAGACCATTATGTCACTTCCTTATGATTACATATAATGAGTACATGAGTACATAATCAAGCCAATATGTTAGTACTGTGGACCTTATAATAACCAAACAAATAGCACATTTAGGAAATATTTATATTCTTAAGTTTATGTTATTAAGTACAAGAAATATATATTTATTTTTATTTATCGACCCGATAGATCAAGTGTGATCTTAGAGTCCCTGCTTATCGTCTGTGATGTTTGTGTGTTAAACATTAAACCCTAATGTGGGGATATGTGCGAGCTAAAGCAGTCATATATTTTCTATACATAACGTGCTATGAGCTTGGACTCGAACTTAGGAGCTCTGGGAAGCTCGCTTATCAGGGAAAAGTAAGGGTGCTGTAAGTGACTCATTCGAAATCACGTCACCAAATTAGTGTACCCGTAAACGGATTAAACATACAGATTAAATTCTCCTGCACATATATAAATCACTTTGTTGGAGGAATATGTTTCATGGCAGACATTTTATTAAGTCGTAAGAATGACTTTTTATTCACCATTATATGCAAATGATTCTTGAAATGGACTCTACCGATTACCGTGAAGTATCTGTGACTAAGAGATGACACAGCTGAAGAAATTTTAAACACGTTTTCTGTACATGAACGATATATAAGAATAACTATTATTGGGGGCCTTTATAGCAATAGATTACAAAACAATAGTTGTTAGATTTTTTTATTTTTGTCTGTGCGTTTGTTCCCGCTAATCTCAGAAACGGCTTAATCGATTTCGTTATGGTGTTCCCTAAACTATTGTAGTAAACCTCACTTAATATTTCCTGTTCGTTTTCTTTCTATCCGATCATTTATCAAAAAGTTACAAATGAATACATGTATTTTTAATTAACAGAACGAGAAAAACCCCGTCCTAAAACAATGCAGGTGCCTTATCTAAGCCTAAGGTAGTATTTTAGGCTTAGATAAGGCACCTGCGTTAGTAGTGCTGCAGTAGTATTTCTGCAGCGAAGCGAGGACATTTGCTAGTACAAAATAAATGTATATGGTGATAGGGAAAATGAAATAACACGAATGGTATACTACTTAATACTAATTTGTTTGAAATTCTATAGCTCCTAAGTTACGTAACGAGCACAATAAATCATATTTTAAAAAGAAGAAATATATTACAACAAAGGCGGATTGGGAGCCACTTGAACTTTTGACGGAATTGTGCGATATGTTCATATTCGCGCAGTCCAAATATAAACCTGTTACAGAGCTTGTGGAGACACTCAAGCCTTAAGTTGCTTAATTTCAATGTTTAGATAGCAAACATCTGCACAATTAAGTTCCTATCTTAGTAGTGAATGAGCTGGCGTGATTTTAATAGGAATAGACAAAAAATTTGCAGTCATCAAAAGGAACCCACAAACAATTTTGATCGAACTGAATAAGTTATTTTTTGTGTATACTTAAAATAGCTGAAGATATAGGCAATAGATGGTTCCATCGATCCAACCGAACGCGAGATACTGAATCCAAACGGAATACTTATAACTTCGAAATGACAGCGACGTTGCACGGAGAACAGAGGCTTTTCGCCTCTTTTTCATATCCACAATGCGTCGTTGATGATTTTGGAGTTTCAGTCGTTCGTGAGTCGCAATGACTACTTACTGGTCAGCTCGTTAATTTATAATTGATGCCAAAAGAAATTTGCGTAAAAGATGCCAAAAGATTCCTCAACATTTTTTGTTAATCACTCAGTGGACAGTACGAGCAAAATATTTAAGTAAGCTATTAATTATATCCTACTTTTGCAACGTTTGGTGCAGTCATTAAAATAAATATAATCACCACGTCATTGATGAGCCAACACATTAATATTTAATGTATAGAATATACCTACGATTACGATATAAATACCAAAAGTTCACTTTTATCTTCTAGAGAGTTGAGAACGGTAATTCTGTATGTCACAGGTTAGACTGGTTTTGGTTTATAAAATGCTTGTTTGTGACTGCAACGCTCTCACCACTTTCACCACGACACCAATTTGTGCTGATTGAGATTTATAGCAGAACAGACTTGCCGCGCAAATCGTTTTTCAAAATGAGTGAGTTTAATTAAAATTTATTTTGCCATAACACCCTTCAAGTCACATTAACATAAATACTAGCTGGCCTTTAACAGGTAAGAATGTTCATCTTCAAAAAATGTCATGTTCCGACATGTAGCTCCAACTACCAATAGAGTGATAAAAGCTATAGATTAATTTTTAAATGATAACGACACGTATTTTACTTTTTTTGCAGATGGAGATCAAGAGGTATCGCCGCGGAAGAGCATCGTTCCTGACATACTGGATCTTCCTATTGCAGGTGCGTAGTCTGTGGCTCGTGCTAAACTTGTGTTATTTGCGTCGGAGGTGAACGGACGTTGAAGGATCTTCAGTGTTTGATGTTCAATAAAAACTACTTAAGTGTGCATTTTTGTGTGTTAAGCATAAGAGGTAAAAGAGGTACTCAATTAACTTACTCATATATTTGTACATGGGAATTATGTCGGTATTGATTTTATGATTTTATTCAAGACAATATTAAAACGAGCAAGTCACGTGTTTCGTTACCAGTTACATCTCTCCTGCACACTTCCAGATGTTGGGCAGCGCCCGTCGCGGAGCAGAGGGTCACGGTAGACTAATGGACCCTCCAGCGAGAAACTCCATGTGGCGGTTTGGATTTCCCAACCCAGTCAACTATAATGACAATGAGCTGTTCTGTGGAGGATATGCCGGTCAGTATCCCAGCGATTTCTTTTAAATTCAAAATAATTTAATCAATTATGTATATTGTAAACGCACAGTATTTTATTTTCAGTAAAAAAGTTACGAAAACGTAACTTATCATTCGGATGAAGCGAATTAAATAAACTCTTCCGTAAATCTTTTAATCAATATAAACACAATTATAAAGTATGTTTCTAATCCCCGTAAAACTTTTTGTCCAGGTTGTACGTCCTATCATTTTCAAGTGTCCTTGTCATCGTCAAACATACGTTATGTTACGTTGTTAGTTCAACTGTCTTCCAGTTAGAAAACTGTCAGTTATGAGCAGTTACAAATTACTACAAAAACTTGTTTTAAATTTCAAGTGCTCTGCAGCCAATTTAATTTAAACCGCCGTTTGAATATCATGCAGAGAATCCTTGCATTCGAAGTGCTCGGTAAACATTTTTTGGTTCATTGGTTAAACTAATGACGTGAGGCTACGTGAATATTATAACGCGCCAAAATATTCATTAAGTCGATTACTCACCTCATATTCATTTATTTGATGTCCTTTGTCAGCCAAAACCAAATAAATGTTATGAGCTTTTGTTGATATTTTTTTCAGCGTTGTTAATGGTAACTATTTTATCGATATCTATCACGTTTTTATCGATGTGCTTATGCCTTGATAAAATTTATTGCAGGATGTTTCATTGCGAACTGAATACCTTTTAGCAATATGTAGATAATTAAATAAAACATATTAAGTGACTGACAAACAACTTAATAGCAGCCTAAAC
>DWPT01000145.1:0-29808 GCA_018251895.1 Agathymus mariae mariae
AATTAAATGTTGATGAAACAATAGAAACAATGCCAGACCTCATATGATTTGCCTGTATTTTTAAATCAACAAATATAGTAGTAACCTTTAATTTTCTCGAAACAAAAGAAAATGGACTTACACCACTTTCAAAATAAACGGTCCATATTTTAAATTAGTAATACACATATATATATATATATATATATATTACAATGAATAAAATAAACCATTTAGTCTTAAGTCCAATTCGAACCCGATCAGACATTTTTAACAAGTTCACATTTATAAACTCGTAACATTAACATTCAAACCCATTAATTACCGACATACAGTTCATCTCAAACTGACAACAAACTTGTAGATAGCAATATAAGTTAACAAATGTTTGACAGCTATTACTAATTTTATTAAATTTTGGGAAATTTAACATAATTCACTCGCTTATATTTAATTATACGCCCTTTGTTTAATTCCATATAAATTAGACAAAACCGTCAGTTTGTTGAGGAAATTCAGTGAAAGGTTTTAACAATCATTGGCAGGTAAAACGGTGTTTTGGCAGCCTGAATAAATAGCAAAATACGACGAAATGGAATACAGTGTGAGCTTAATGAGTAGGGTTGGACACTTCGCGTTGTAAAACCTATACATATAAATACGCTTTGAACAACATTGGTTACTGTAGTGACAAGCGACAGCACCTGTGACTGAACTTAAATACTATACTGGGTCCCATTTAAGCTGTTTTCTATGGTAACGACCGCTAACCAGGCAAATATTGCACTACACAGTTGCACATCATAGACGATAGTCACCAACGTATCATGAACTGTAAGTTACCGTGATGCTAGCTGCGAAAAGGAAATGCGGAATGCAGCTGCTAACTTTTTACTGTCAATAGCCAACAAACGAGCAATCGTGGCAACTTGTGGTAAGTGGTTATCACCACCATTGACGTACGTGATACAAAAGATTACACGACGCGTGACACGTTGTTAATAAAGAAGCTAGGAACCTCCTAAATACTAGATTTCGAGCACTGCAAGAGAAATACTTTTAAAATACTTAACAACTGATTCTTTCTAGAGCATGGTAGCTAGCCATACAATTCGACAATCGGTTAAAGTAATTGGTACAAAGACCAGTGAACTGAAACGGCCGGGCATCCGTTGTGAAGCAGCGTGTACCATGAAAAAGGTATAACTAGTCTCAATAACAATAAGAATATTATTTCAAAACATTTTGATATTTCCAATTCACTAAAATATGAAAAAAGTCACAATTTATGAGTACGTAGTCAATCTAAAATAAAATGTTTTGTTTCAAAATATGTAAACTATTCTTTTTTAGTTCTCGTAATGTACATTTTAAATTAAAATTCCAATTCAGCTAGCCAAACGCTGTGTGAAGTTGCCAACCCTAGAAAATTACTCATTAAATATTTAAATGGCCTAACAATAGCCACAGTTGCATATTGTACAAAAATCAACATTATATTTGTAGACTCATGTTTAATACAATACATATTGTAGAAATTATGGCATGTTGCTACGAAGGATTTACACAAATGAGAAAATTTCTATCTTGGATGCCAAAACATTCAGCAATATATTTCTTGTGGAATCATGCTGTGGTAACATTACGTCAAATTATTTATTAATGTATGAGGTGTTCATTTGAGTATCACTCTTACGAGTTGTCTTTTTAGTGTAGAGCGAAAAATATTTTAAAATTACCCGGCGTGCACAAGGTTGCTTCTTGCTCTGGACTTCTTGATTACTAAAATTCCCTCGGTGTCCTTCCAGCGCATGCTAAGTACTAATGGTGTCTTTGCATTTGGGTCAGAGAAAACTGCTCGTTTCCATATCAAGCGTTTCACCAGGCTTCTATTGCCAATATTTCGACGCAGTTGCATGGATCGTGGTCACGGGGAAACTGCAGTGGCGGGGAGAAACCGTTGAAAAACGTATCGTGAGTACCCGTTACATAATAAAATGTATAAATTCCGAGATGATATTAGTTTAAAATCACAGGCTACTATTACCACTTCTACACACTACCTACTATCACCACTCTTCTACACGCTATAAATATATCCAGTTGTTCGCGTTTTGGCGTTTATGGAAAATATGTTCCAACTTAGTATTTTCATATAAGTTTTCTCTACAAATAATTCAATTATTTCAAAGTGCGTTTTCGTATATTACAAATCTATACTAATATTATAAAGAAAAAGTGTTATTTTTATGACTTTGTGTGCATGCCGTGATAGCCTCCGGAACCAGGGCTCCTTTTTGAAAAATTCTTTTACCATTTTCAAGATACTTTATTCTTGATGGTCATAGGCTACATATTCTTTGCATATATGTATACTATTTAATTATTTAACCCGAACGAAATGGGGCGAGTTGCTTGTTATAAATAAAAAGTAAGTTGTGCAAATTAATACAACTCTTAAAATTTATTACACTGTCAAAATTGGATTTGACAGACCAACAAACACGCCTAGGGTTCTCGATTCTGTGAAAATCTGTTTTTTTATGGAATGTTCCCTATATTAATTTAAAGAATATTGCGCAACAATATTGTTTGAAATTTTGTGAATCCGTCATGAAGTCTGTTTGAGCATTAAATATTTTGGAAAATGATTGTAAAAACATTGTTATGAGAGGCAAGAAAACAATCGGCACCTGTAAAAAGATTTCGTCAAATGAACACTTTGATAGACTTTTATTTTCATACACACGTAGTAAGTACATTATGATATGTCGAAGTACTCTAATTATGTACAGAAACATCAAGTTGGAAGTATAGAAAATAATAAAAGGTATATATAATAAAAAGGTATAGGTATATATTGTAATCATATTTCCAGTAAATGTTGCTTGACAAATTTTTCCACAATTTTGTCCACGAGAGGATTTTGCCATTACTTTGGTTGAGATACAATAGTGATTAAAGTGGTTAAGTAAGTAATTACTTACCTTGACGCCTGTAGATATTGTAACGGAAAGTCTTTTGAGATATTGTTTATGTTCGTTAATCTCGATTAATTCTCAATATATTTAGAATCGATTTCTCAAAATAACCTAGCTGTTTCGAGATTTTTTTTACTATTTCTTGTTATAGTGAGATAAAAAAAGAGTTATGGAGTCTTTCTTTTTGTATTTTATAACACACGTTTACTTACTCACGTGTAATAGATTAACTAAAACATATATGTCATGGCATAGATAAATTAGTCATCAGAATCAACCATTCCAAATGCATTACCTAAATACTTTGTATAAATATCTGACCCAGTTAAGAATCTGGACCCTTTAGCAGAGAGATTCATCGGTAACTGAACTACATTCACTCTATTACGTATCGTCTTTATATCGCAGATAAAGGAGGGTTAAATTTCCTATTCTATTAAAAAAAAAACTGTGTAAAACCCAAAAAAATATTTTCAATAATAAATTTCAATTTGATAATATAATTCCGAGATTTGTAAATTAAATAAGGGCTGCCCTTGTACGTTCATAAAAAAAACTCAAAGGTTGTCTGATAGAGGTCGCTCTCCTAATGATAAGATAGTCTATTTCATGTGTTTCATTTTTCTTCTTATTATTTACATGTTGTGCATATAGAAGTATGTATTGTATTCGTAGTTTATTTCCACTATGTTGTATTTGTGAGTTTATAAGTATTTAAAACAAATTGGTATACTGAAAGCGTGAGTGAGTGTTCTAAATTATCTCAACCGTTCAGATTTAAGTCTGTTTTAAATATTTATCTACTTGATATCTATCTATATATAACTATCTATGTCATCAATTAAAGACTGGTTATATTATTTATTTACTTGTTTCCAACGATAACATCAGATCAATAAATCGATTGGAAGCTTATTAAACTTTATGAATATTTTTTGGAGTACTTACATTTTTACTCACCTTTATCCAGATTAGTCGGCTCTTAGATTGATTGCCGTTGACCTTTTTCTAAATTAGTAGCGTAGAAAAATTGTAAATATACTAATACTATTTATAATATATGCTAATTATATCTCCTAGAAGCATAAAACCTTGTCATTCATTAGTAACGTTAGGATTGTTAAAATTTCTAACGTCTCCATAACACTCGGGACTTTGTTGTCGTTCACTGGTTATTCCCAAATAAAATGACATAAAACTTAAAAAACTATATCGTGGACTGTACACATTTCACTACGGTACGAGAACTCTCGACATATATTCTGTACATTGATATTACGACCCATTAGCGTGGATCGTGATAATGGCTTAGATATTGTTGATAGTGATAAACTAAGGAGTTCTTCATCTCATCAAAGCTCTGAGTTTGTAAATGAAATTTTGACGTTTAGTAATTCTACGTGACATGATCTTGTATAAAAATAATAACCAAGTAAAGTGGCGGATAATCATATATATTTATCAAAATACATGTTTTCCTTTGTGGGAGGGAGGGAGGATGCATGTATAGAAGTATGTACCATCATACACTGCGCTTGTGGATTGATGCAAAGTACATTAATACTAATTTAATAACAATGTATTTCCGCAAAGTAACAATATTGCTGATTAGAACATCGGTTCGGGTTCTCACCATCAATTTTGCTGTATCAAGACAGTAAGCTGACCCTCAAAAGTTATAAATCTGTTCCAACAGCTTGGATCGACTGCCGCTACAGGAAACTGAGGAGATTAGCTCCCGACATGGAGAGATTAGCAACAACAATTTGACCGTGAAACATCAAAAAAATAACAGGACATGAAATATATATTGATATACATGTCCATAAACATAAATATGAAATTAATATAAATATATGACACGAAAGTTGTGACATTCTATGAAAAAAAAAATATTATATGATTATTAATGTGTCCCTCTGTTTAACTGTCATATTCTACTTTCTGCAAATCTACTTATTTTACTTGTATATTACAAAGATATTTTATCATTCGAATCAAGGTCGTATAGATTACTTTTTAAGTAGAAAATTAAAAAATAAATATAATAATAATAATGGTGCCTTATATTTTCCATAAAATATTCAGTCTCCTTTTTTTTTGCTATCATTTATTTAATTAATCCTTTTTTCTAATCATTTAGGAAACCCACAAGTTTATACACAGACACGCATATACTTTTGAAATTGTATTTAAATGTGAAACACACGAATATTTTAATACTTACGAGTACAATAAGTACTTAAATAGGTACATTAACATGATTAGAAACAAGTAGAAAATGTAATTACATGAAACGAATTTATGAAATTACATCATTATACCAAACGAAAAATCTATTTATTTCAAAACGAGGTAGAAATCTTTGTTGATTGTGATAATTTGTAAAGAGGGCTTCGATGATAAGCAGAAGAAGATGATTTAAGAAGTAAGTGTGTTTAAATTTATCCACAGTGTTATTAAATCAAATTGTTGAGTTTAAAATTCCTGTGAAGAATTTTCGGTATTCTACAGCGTTTCAAAGAGAGGTAACAAAGGTTTAGTTTTATACAAAAGTCTTATTTTCATTGTCTAGGATTTTTATATCTATCACATCGTCTTACCAGGGCCCAAGTTTATCTGGTATGAATTACCATTACGTATTTTGACCGCTTATTGTAGCTCCATTATTTCGAAGTTTGGGCAATAAAGATATTTGTACATTAACCGTCTTGTAATTAATTACATTGCGTCTGGTAATGTTGTCAACACACAAAAACAAATAAGTCCATTTTTATAATGTGACACAAGAGAAACTGTGAACTACTAAATAGCAGCGAATAAAATTGTTAAAACAAATAAAACCATTATGCCTCAACATCGGAATCTATAATTCTTTTAAGGCTGGAATGAAGCAAAACTCAGTTTGCTTGAAAATGAGAAAGTTGAAGGACTTTAGTTTACTATATTCGTGAAAATGGCGTTGACAGACTTTACACATCTTTCAGAATCTTTTAAGGGAACTCGTAGATGTACCGTCCTCAATTTTTTTTTAATCGAAGAGTCAGTTCAACGCCGACGTAACTTAACAAAATAGATTTCGAACCATCATTCGAACCCAACTCTACGATCGGAAAATCGATTTCTAAACTGTAAAGCTATGCTCACGATGTCAACGAAACTACAACAGAATAATAGGTAGAGTATAATATCACAACCATTTATTATATAGTATCCATAGTTATATTACCAATTGTGGCAGTGAGTTCTGCTATTTCTTTCACTTATATCAAGGTTTTACGCCCAAAGGAATAGGGTACAATTTCGTACCGAATCCTTGCTTTTTAAAAATTGCATTCGTAAGCTATCCAGAACACACCCATTGGATTCTTGCCAACTTCACTTCACCTGCAAGTGGTAGATGCCCTGATAACGAAAGAATCCCTAGGGACTGTTTTCTGTTACTCTCAGTCCGTAAAATACAGTTTATTTTGAAAAAAATATTTCACAATGAATCATAGATACTCGTATAAACAACCACAGTTGTTTCTCATCGCAAGATATCTCAAAGATACAACTGGGCGAAGTTCATACCTAATGACATTTTTAATCTTAAAAACATGCGCTTGTTTGATTAAAAAATATAGCAACCGTTGTAACCTCGTTTTTAATTCCACAAAAATAATTAAATCACAATATTAACTAAGTAGCCTAGCAGACATTGATTTAAAATATAATTTTAAGTAAAAAAAGACTGTTACAATGTTAAATAAAAACATACAAATTAATGATTGACTTCAATCCTACTTTACTTTAATTAGCGATATAGACTTAGATGGCAAAAACGATAAGTTAATATTATTTCGTCACTTAATTATATCACCTTCTGCCGCACCTATCATAAACGTGAACCCTAGTTTTGGTTACACAAATGATAATTATTAATACAAATATTGCGCGAAGTTTCCTTCGATCGAATAAGTTTGTTTGAACAAGAAGTTATTTGATTAATACAGACGCACGCACGGTTATGAATAAACATCATATTATTTCTATGCTAAACATGAAATTTGACGATTATGGTGATTTTTAGAAGAGCTAAACTTTCATCAAAATTATGTTTATACTACTTTTTTAAACGTTGCACTTATTTTGCATTTGAAACATCTAAATCTTTGAAATCGATTTGGGTTATGTTGATGATAGGTTAATTCTACTATCAATTAAAGCGATTGGAGTAATTTAAAGTGATTGGAGTAATGATCTCGGTAGATTTAATTCTCTCGATAGACTTAATGCAATCACGATAATTGCTTTTGGTAGAACTTTAATAAACTGAAACTAAACTTTAAAGTCACTATAATACTATTTGTTTCAATTTAGTTGCTGCTGTGTAGTGTTTGCCTACCTACTTATCAGTATTTGACCATAGTCACTTATAAATGTCCGTTTCTAAAATTTGCATCAGTAACGCTAAAGCATGTCAAGAGTTACCAAAGAAAAATAATGTTGTTAACAAACAGCGGAGGAAATGATACTGAACTGTTTTTTTATCTATACTTATATTACAAAGAGGGGGCGCGAATTTTATGGGTGTGGGTATATGGAAAGTACTCTCAGGAACCACGGCCTGTTAAAAAAAATATTTCACTATATGAAAGGCAAATTATTCCTAATGTACACAAGCTATATATCAAGTGAAGTTATAATATTTAATTATGGATCCCGAACGACGTCGAATCGGGCCAGTAGTATAAATCTATAAACAGTTCATGAAGATTAGAATAAAAATACATTTAATAAATGATAAAATGAATAATGTCACGTCTGCAGTAGGATTCTTTGTGTTGCAGGTGGAAGTGACAAAGAGACATCATCAATAGCTCCGAATATGTACTCTCAAGAATAAACATTTAACTGTGTTATCTACGTTATCATAATATTTGAAATCCTTTTTACTATTAACATCTCATCGACACGCATTTCTACACACTCAATGAGACAAGTATAACATTTCTTAATGAGTATGAAACGAATGCGTGCCGACTTGGTAAAGGTAGTTAGGTGGTTATTTCGCAAATATCTGATATTGCTATCAAACATCCAATAAGCACTTTCGGGGCGAGACAAGTAGAAAACTATACGTAATAATGGATAAATGTAGTACGATAAATCTTTAAATGTAACATCATGAATAAGCTTGTGCTTTGCCTAATTTACAATATGATGCCAAAGCTAAATTATACAAGACCGCTTCTGACGACCCAACATTATCAATCACTTAGGTATCATTTAACAAACTATTACTATAAGATGAAACTCAAAAACAAATTGATAGTGTTTAACTAACTTTGATGACTCTAGCCCAATTCTAATCTCTCGGCACCGGTTTCTAGATGTCTAACTTCATCCATTAGTGTAGATTGTATAATTGTTTGCGATGTTTTGGACGCGGACCTATAACCGTTGGGTTTGTTCCACATATTTACTTTGACCTACTTACGTCATCCATTAACTATTTCATATCTGTTTGCAACGTAGAATTTTCGACAATCCGTTTACTGCAGAGCATAGACGTGCTTTTAATCATGATGCTTGGGGAAAATTTCGTTAAAAATGTTTACTGGGACATGTGTTTTTATATGTTTTTATAAATATGAATGCCGGGTACTGATGACTTATAAAACTTTATGTCGGAGGGAAATATTAGCTGCAATATGCAATAATACGAGTATTAGTATTTGATAACAATAGTGAAAAATTGTAACATGTGACATAAAAACTTGCCCGGAATAAAAATAAAACAGATTTTAATACAAGACCAGGTGATAAATCAACCGGCACAAAGCATTATAGTTGCCCCTGTGACATCAGACGGTACTCAGGGAGCTTGGGGCATACCTCACGTCAGCGTAATTGATTTAATAAAAGAGGTTGATGATGTTGAAAGGAATCATATATTACTTTTAATTATGCTTTGATATACATATTATACTTAAGTTCGTGTTACTAATTGTTCATTCGTGACAAAACTATGCTGGCAATCGAATAATAATCGAATAAAATTTCATATAAACTTATTCCATTTACTGTCATAATAAAATTTATCGATAAATACTTATTACTTAAATCATAATTTAGAAAATAATGTACGGATTAGGCCACATTACAGATTAAATATTCTGACAAGGAAAGCCAAAATATTTGCATAAAATTAGTTCAAAATGTCATTAGAATTTCAAAACTATTCTTAGTTTGTTCAATCATTTATTCGGATAATTACTACAAACCTACAAGGGATATTTTGGTTGAAGTCTATAGTCCAGATTAGCTCGTAAAAGACAATACGATCCAATTTCAATGTTACTAAGCGTAGAACATTACAACTAATATTCGTGACTGAGATAAGCTCTTTTTTCGGTTAAGTCCCAACAAGATCAAAATTTAGTGATTATCCAAATCCCCTTAGAAAATAATGAATAAGTGTAGCTAAAATATATTGCTACTCGTTTTAATTCAGAATTTTAACATTATTTCATTATTTCCCTAAACACCAACACCATCCTCGTTAATCACTCTCTATTAATAAAAAATAGGGTATAAAAGGCATCTTTCCATACTTGAAACTCACGCCAATCTACCCTGCCCAGAAAAAAATCTGCGGTCCATTGGGCTTCTTAACGCCCAGTTGAATCCCCATTTTAATTGTTCATTAAATGTTTAGAGATTGTTAAAAACAAATAATGATGCGATAATTCTACTTACTATTTACTAATTGCATGACCTTGTTATTAAAATTATACTTAGTTATTATTTTTGAATAACTATTTTCTTAACTTTGTAACATTTGCTCATTTAAGTTGGTGTATGGAGCACTGTTCACCATTTTTAATGGAGGGCGTTGGTAACTGCAACACAGTTTATACTTATGCAGGGTCATCGTTTCGCACATGTATCTTTGTACCTATATGGTTTTTGTTCAAAATAAATATATTATTATTATTATTATTAAAATTCTAACTATTTCATTATAAACATTAATATGTTTATTAATTACGCTTTTTGAATAAAATTATTATTTAAAGTTACATAAAATTCAATTTTCCTACTATTTCAACTAACAGTTATCGACATCACTGTACTTTAGAATTTCCCTGGTTAGGCCTAAGACCACATACCTGTATTTCAGGAACGTAATTAAAACTTGAGAAACAAATGTCTCTCGCATAAATTGTCTGCCACGTCCAAACATCTTACTTGAAACCCTTCGCTCTCATGCAATATACATAATTTGTATACGAACGGGACTTGACCCTGAGGGCAACTTTATAATATGTATAAAGAATATTTATGAGTACTATCATAATTCTGTCGAAATCCGTAATCGTAAATGGGTTTTCATTTCCATTTTTTGTGTTTCACGCGCCATTTGTAACGTGTCGTTGGATCCCGAAGCAGTGGAATAAAATCTTTAAAGAGCACATTGACCCATTTATCGAGTTTATGTCTTGTCGCAATGTACTGAAAAGAGGATTAAAAGCTGAGTTTTCACAATTTTCTAATAGATACAGTACAATTCTTATCAATTTCAATAGATAATCTATAACAATTCGTATTTTTTCAATCGAGTTAATTATTTATTTTGTACGCTGATCATTGAAATTTCACATATCCCTACAATCGAGCTGAGAATTGCTTAAGAACCTGGGATAGCCAAATTTGTCAGTTTCTTGCTCCCGAAACCCGTGATTAAATCCTGCACACCCCTGTAACTTTTCAAATTTAGTAAATTTATTATTTGTTTCAGTGTAGGAAAACATCGCGAGGATACAGATTTCTATCTGATAATTCAGCCAAATGTTCTCGCAGCTATGTGAAACCTCCGAATCCGCACTAACCATCATGGTTGCTTTATACCCTCTTAATATGAGACGAGGCTCGTCACTAACTGTTGTGGTCTATGATGACGATACACAACCGTGGTTTAGGATGTGTGAGTAAATATTATTCGATATCTTTACTGTAAAATGTGCTTCGTTTTATGGTAACGTGAGATGAAAATTCGCTCTCCAAAATATTTATGCTCATAGCCGACTAACCAATACGACGGAAATAGAAAGCAAAAGTTAAGGGCCAATACACACCCGTGGTCGTTCTAATTTAGATAAAAAATTCTAGATTATACCGAGGCTAATAAATTTTTATAATAATTAAATGCACAGTATAATGATATCTAAGCGAGTATCCAAGCAAATATTATATATTTATAAAAATTTATCATTACCTGTTTGTCATCGGAATGGAATTAACCCTAAAATTTTGGAGCACATAGACGGCGTTTTAAACTATGCGCGTGTGCCAAAGCAAACATAAAAATACTATGGGATAATTTTCATGTAATCCTCGAATACAATCTCCAAACCGACATACATACTTAACGCAGGACCGTAGCACTTTACGACATCGAGCTATTGTAAACATCTGCTCGGTTTCTTGATTCACATTATGGATTCAGCTGGGACATATCTACAGAACTATATTTAGTCACTGACTCCGCTCGCAAAAGTTTAGTTTAGGAAAACGTTGGAGCAATCCGAAAATAAAAATATAAACATAACCGCATTAATTCAATACGGCAAATTTTAAATTGTTTATAAATTGTTTTATCAGTTTTTGCAAAATGCTTCGACGAGAAAACTGACGAATCGATAACGATAATGGAATTTCAACAAGTTGCCGGATTCTCAAAACTACATATGTATCTACGGCATACCGGAATAAGTTACAAAAAAAATTGACAGATGTCACAAATTGACAATTGGATTGATTAAGTATAAATGTCGCGATGGTTACATCCTTTGCGAACTTAGAACCACATATCCATCGTTTATACCAGGTATGTTAAGGAGCTCCGTAACCGTAATCGAAATTATCGAATATCCGAAATAACAATATATTTGAAACCGTAATTCAATAAAAAAAAAATCGAATAATTTCGTATAGAGGCAGAGTCTAAATAAAGTACGTTATGACTGGCCGAGCCGATAAATTAGCGGCGTCGTTCTCATTTTAAACAGCTTTCATTATCAAATTTGTTATTTTTTACATGAAACCTAAAAAAAAAATAGACTTTGTAAATACATTATATATTTATCTAAGTCGTAAATCAGCTAACATCCTTAACGGAAATTATCCGAAATAATCGGATAATCCGAAATAATTTCATATCCATACCCGTAACCGAAATCGGTCAAATATTTTTCATATACATCCATATCCAGATTCGAAATTTCATATCCATAACATTCCTAATTTTAGTCATATGCCACATGAAGGCACTAACGCAGAAAAGGTATCTATCTACAAGCTTTCATAATGGAACCCTTTATGGACTCCTAATGAACCTTCTTTATAATTAATCACAGTACAAAATATATGTTCATCACCACTTGCTTATATTTTATGTTGTAAAAGTTTTGATAGTTAGTTATTTTGCCAACCGAAAGAGGGATTGCGAAATGTGACACCACCGGGGAGACATTGTGTAATAATAATAACATAATATCATACCTAATCTATTCTTAATATTAGAAAAAGAGAATGTGAATTTTGTATGTTTCTATGAATACGTATGATAATCATCTGATCTACGGTACCTATATAAATTTTATTTTACAATTTTAATGGTACACTCTGCCGGACAGAGGCTATATATTTTGTGTTTATGTATGCCTAATAATTAGTTATTTAATTCTAACGAAGTCGGGACTAGACCGTACTAATTATTAAAATAATATTAACCGATTCATAAGAAAGCACAGAACAGATTACTATATTTGACATATTTACAACTCCTAACATGGGCCAGCCAACATCTAGAATAGACTTTATCTAAAAAAATAAATGTATAGCACTGTAAAATAAAATAAAATTCGTCATCAGAATCCCAACAACACTTAATTGTTCCACTGCTGAGTTTGGTTCTCCTGTTACAATGAGAGGGATTAATGCCTTAGCACGCCACGCTGGCCAAGTGCGAATTGGCAGATTTCGAATACCTTTAAGAATATTACGGCAGACTCAAAGGTGTGTAGGTATCGTCACGACGTTTGCTTTCACCGGCGCAAGGGACCATTCATTTGTAATACGCACGTGATTTGAAAAATTAGAGATGCGTGCCGGATAAGAACTTGAGTGGCCTGTGCGTCGTACCGACTTTCATTAGGTCAATTAATCAATGAATTAATCATTATTAAAATATTTTTAAATATTTTGTTATTGCTGTTGATATGGGGTTAAATGTGTTACATATAATGTGATATGTAAAATGTGTCTGTTTTAAAGTCTGTTTAACATATACAAATTATAAATCTTAACAACCACCCTTAACTTACCTACTAATTAGCTTACGTGATTATATTCTTCAGTCGTTCTCAAAGTTGTGAACGACATATATTTTCACGGCTCGTTTTAACTTACTTACCCGCTTTTAACATACTTATAGGTTTGTATGATAATTATTGTTTAAAAAATGTATGTTAATGGAGTACTTTAATTAATTATAAAGTATCATTTATAGATAAAATTTCAACCGATTGCTTTTTAATACATTTGGGATATAAGGAGATACTATTATTAGGGGCCTTTATTACCGCAATAGACGCAAAACGGTAGTTTTTAGTTTTTTTTTTCTGTTTGATTGTGTGTTTGCGCGTACTAATTTCGGAAATGGCTTAACTATAGTTATGGGCGTTTATATAACGATTTAGCTATGGATTTCACTAACATATTGCAATAAGCATCACTTTACAAGTTCATTGCAATTCGTCCATGAATAAAAAAATATAAATAAAAATATTTCTTATTCATAGTACAAAAAATACCCATTCCCGAAACACTGAATATATTATTTTAAACTTAAGGCGTATTTTTTCTGAAGCGAAACGATAATGGTATTACTAGTTTGATATAAATTAATAAAATTGGTCCTAAGTACGAATGAGGTAATTCACGCAGGTATTAATAAAGTATGCAAGGCATGAAGGGTACCGGTCTCTCCTCGTAATTATGGTCTGTAGTACGTAAGTACTCCTGTCTGGAGCGCTGGTCCAGTGTGGATCGGTAAAGGGGTTAGCCAACCTGAACGACAAATGTTTTTATCTGAGACGAAACACTCGAACAAATTGGCCAACGTGGTGGGCTAAATTGTTAAAGTCTCTCAGTGTGTCAGTCAAACCCTTAATATAACTCAAAATATCAAATCAACGTTAGTATAAAATAACATTACATTAAAGATAATTAAACAAACTCGAGAGAAGTGTACAGTCCTCTCCTAACTCCATTATTAAGTTTATACGTATTCTGTGTTATGCAAAAGCCATTGCAATAATTTTGCCGTGGTTTTTGCCGTTCGATACTATACAATGTTAGTGGTCGACTGAATTATGTAATGTTGGGCGCGGTCGGCAATGAATGGTCTTTACACGCTATAACTGTTCTACAGCTGGGCTTGGGCTAATAGTGTGAGGTACGAGGCGATAGTCTACAACTCTAGTCAAGTGTGGAACGCCGGATTGCTGTAAGATTCAGATTGCAATAAGCACGTTACATTGAAAATTTTGACTTGCATACAAGAGCGACGTTCGAAATTACATTATAAACTTCATATACTATAGGAAGAAAGAAGTGCATTGGAACCGTTGAAATTATATTAGATTATTTGTCACTACTTGGCGTATATTTTGTTACCATATTTTATCAGATTCGACCGCAGTATTTAGATATCCGCGCCAGAATTAGCCTGTAGCATGATATAACTAAATGAAGATAAAGCTGTTTTATATAAACTATCTGACGATAATTGAGGTATTATCCAAAATGTTGTTACATAATTTGTTCACACACTTTTTCACAATAACTTCAAAATGATCAAAAACACAAACACAAACAATAAAATTTTGAAAGTTGCCTTCATCACGGTATTTGACTAAAATAATGCAAGTGATAAATAATTTCTAATACACCCAGATAAAAAACAACCTAAGATGAAATTGCTAATCTATCAATGTTTAATAATAATCCATCGTTATTTGGCAAAGCGCCTCATTATGCATCGAGGTTTGAATTTTAGAGAGATACCGGATAATGATCATGAATCATGCAAAAGATGTGGTGAAATATATGGGGCTTATAGTGTTAGTATGATATGCACATATATTTATATAGTTAAATTGTTTTTGAAAGCTATTAAGTATATTCACATGAGAGTTGATTTCAAGTAGAAAATTTTAAAAAGAATATTTTAATGCAGAATATTTCTTAATTAAATTCCGAATTATTACTGAAGAAACGGTGTCTTTAAGGATCACACGTGTATATGTCTGTTCGTTAGTCAGACATGATTTTGTCCAAATCTGTTTTTAATATGGTAATAGTTAAAATTTGTAGGTACATGCCTACTGTAGATAAACGAATTTTAGACGTTCACGTTGGGAGAATTTTATATGTAATTTGGACAGTAAAAAAAGTTCTCATAGTGTAAAATTTCAAATGGAAAATATGTTCATATAAAAGACACAAATGTTACTGTTATTTTAAAAGTACATATTTCAAAACATATTAAAGAATTGGAATTAGAAAATATTGAAGATTTCCGTTTGTGATTTTTTAATCTTCATAAGTACTGAGCTAAAAACATTGAAAAATAAGTGAATTGATGAATTCCTTATTCATACATTACAAACCTAGAGTTATGACTTGTCTTTAAATTTCTTCAGGAAATGGAAATTATTTTTACTCACAAATAGTTCGCGTTTTATTGTCTTTTCTCTTTTTTTCGTTTTATGTCGATGTTGCTAATGTCTGTTTCGACAAAAGGTTGACTGATAAAGATTACTTTTAGTATTAGGTCATTCATGTATACAATGTACACTAAACACGTACGATAATATATTTTTGCTACTACTTACTACTTATTAGTTTTTATTTTGTTTACGCACGGCAGTACCTGCGCGATACTAAAAATTGTGACCCTGTTAAACCAATAATATGTTTATTACCAAATGTTTGCGTCCGAGGACAAAACTCAATACTCAATAATTTTCATCTTAGTTGATTTTGTAGACTTGTCATTAATAAATCCTTTTGCGTTGATTTTTTCCTATCTTTATGACTTCTCATTCGAAGAGGTTGTTGCAATACTTGATTTTTTATAATTGAATGTACCATCTATCAATTTATGAAATCCGTTGCTCTGGTGTACAACGAATCGTTTCGTTATTATTAATAATCGCGGTATAAAACAAATTAGTTATAGTAACACTATGTTTCGATGTACGGGGTGTTGGTACCAATGACACTTACAATTGAGCATTAGATCTTAGTTCTCAAGTAAGGAAAGTCTATGACATACAGATTTAGATGTGACGTCATATACATTTCTACTGATTGCAATTGACACAAAAAAACTAGGAATAATTTTTTGAGATTGTATGTACGCGGAGGGTAAACTCTAGAACCACGGCAACTAATACATAACTAGTTTTATTTGAAAGGTACACACACACACACACACACACACACACACACACACACATATTTATAACTTAAAAACATGAATTTGTAATAGTATGAATTGACATTTTATTTTTATTCGAAAATCCGTAGCATTGCCTGTTTGTCATAATTTTTAGGTAAAATTGCTGCAAATATTTATTTCATTACTGTTTATTTATTTGAGTGTTTACTTTTGAAGCTTACAAAGTTTTTTTAATATTATAATAAAAGATTTATTCAAATAATATATGTTTGGTGCCATAAAAAATGTGTCAAAACTGTCCATAAAATAAAAAAATATTTATATAAGGGCCTCTGCTCAGGCTTTTAATATGAGGAATCTCTGTAAGCATTTTACCTAAAAGATCGTTGCTCCCATGCAAAGGTATGTAACAACCGTTCAACTAAGCTTAAATACTACAGACTCGTCTTCTAAAACTGCACTGAAATAGAACCCTAAGCTCTAAGTTTTCCGTTTATTCATCACGTAAGATCTGCAGAAACACAATTATATCAGCAGCTATTAAAATCACGATCCAAAATTTTATCTCACACAACAAATAAAAAAATATTTTCAAGTTGCCAACTCCGTTCGAGCGGATAAAATATTGGCAGGGAATTTATTTTCAGATTAGCATATGAAAAACCTTTATAGAATCAAATTTTGAAATGGATTAAATATCCCATACCGGTTTTGTTAAGTCCAGTGAATAGAAAAATACGTCAGTTATAAGCCACCAGTGAGAACTTCACTGATCAGTTCACTTAGAAAAATGAGAAAAAAAAAAGTGAAATTCGAAATTTAAATCGAGCGCGGCAGCCGCTTGTAATAGGGCGGGCGCGTGCAATCCGACCGGCGTCTGGGCGGATACTGCCTCTGCAGGAACCTGCGTCACAACTGGACCTCGACACCTTTTACGGAACCCTGATTAATAACGAAGTGTGACGCGTTTACCCATGTCAAATCTTTGCAACGGATCCTTAAGTTTAATCAGACTTGCTTTCATTTACCTTTAAGATACATTTGAGAACATTGAAGTAATTTTTGACTAGTGTATATGCAAAGTCCATGCAATTCTCGGACCTAAAGAATTTATATTGTTTCGGTTTTAGTGTACGAACATACATTAAATAATTAATAAAGATAGATTCTCTGAAAAAGCTCTCCACAAAGTTATTATTATTAGTCCTATTAGGTAAGGTCAAAATGAAATAGAAAAATAAAAATAAAAAATGTAAATGGAAAAATTGAGGCGTCCATGCACGACGGCTCATAGGCGATACACCGAATTAAGTTAACTCAAGCAACTGTAAGGCGGTTGGTAAGCGAATGTGTACCAGAAACAAAATTTCTAAACGCTTTCATGCTGAGATGTTCACTTTAAGTCAACATCCTCGGCAATTATTGTCACATAGCTGTGATTAAGACATTTCGAAATTCTTTGTGTGGAATAAAAACTTTTATTGCTTGGATTCGCCACTAAATTCTCCACCAATGCGCACTGGAGCAGCACGGTGAAGTATGCCTAGGCATTGGCCTCCTTAATCACAAGGAGAGATCACTATATCCTGCAGCGCAGTACTGATAGGTTGAAGACAGTAGTATACTTTTGTAATTTGAATTGTAAGGTTATGAAAGACAATCTCACGCTGTCAAAGTGAATGATAAATCATATTCTAATCTCTGTCCATCATTAAGAAAGTACCGTGACCTGAACTGAACCCTTAATGGCTTGTAATGTTGGCTAAGGCGCTACATCCATTTCAGCCAAATAGCCGCGAACAGTCTTTGCATACAGGTTAAGGATAAGGAGGCGTGTCTAAAAGTATTTTCCACTGATTGCTCTTATTGCACAATAGAATATAAATTTTACACTTTTGTTGTATATAATATTTGTTACAGCAAAGTTTTTGTGATCTGAAGTTTCGTCGCCATAAAGATAAGCACGTGTCGTTACGTATTTGCCCTGTTTTATATCATCTGTATGTTACTGTAATTACAGAACTTGGGCAAATTTATTCGTAAAATTTACATAATTGTTTTTGTTTTTTGTCGTTAAACGTTAAGCATTTGACAAACTCAATGGCGTACCATTATAAGAGGTTTTGTTTTTTGATTTTATTTTTTGTAAGTTTATTTCATTCAAACAAGTCCAAAGGTATAAAAATGAATTATTCCTAAAATCCTACAATCATTATTGCTGTTAATTATATGACTACTGTAATAGATTGACGATTATTTTGTAACAAATCTATAGTAATCTAAAAAAAAAAGTAAAAACAATGTGGTGAAACATTTCGATGGATTGATCAATTTTGAAATTTGATGATTCTAAATTTCATCAGTTTTAATTTTTTATCGCACTAAATTGAATCGGTATTCGTGCAAAAATATCACATGACATTTATCTGCCATTTATCTTATTTTGAATGTCTCACGGTAATCTTGTGTATATAGCATGTAAAGAAATACGAAGGTAGGAAATACTAAGTACGTATTTCCGTAACCCAATAAATAGTCAGAATACCTCACTTGGATCCACACCATGTCGAAATCTGATGGATACACTATTTTGAAATATAGATGTAGTTAATAACTTCCTAATTCATAAAAATCGAATTTTATAAACGTTATGAAAATAATATTACCAAAATTGTACATGACGGTACTTTTAGAGTGAACGTTTGAGTTTGATTTCGGAAAGGGGGTTCATAATTGCAACCCTAACCCGAATAACCACTGCGTGCAAGTGTTCAGTTCTAGTATTGAGCAGTATTGTCATAATCAGTTCTGGTATTATAATAATAGATGACAATGTTGATATCATTGTAGATGACACATAAAGTGATTAATTAGTAGTAGTATTTTAGAAGTCCATTGTCGGCCTTCGCACTCAAACAACAAAACTTTGTAAGATTGATCGTTCAACTTACAAGAATTTATAATATTATGGCCCTTGAAGGAAGTTGCTACGCACACTTTTAGTTTCGACAAGTTAAGCTGATGCGGCAGCATTAAACTTCAGCTTAACTTAGTTAATCAACTGTGCATTGATTAGAGATTAAGATTTAGATTTTTTATTATAATTATAGGTTTTTAAAAGAAACTTTACAAGGGATTTTTATGTCCAGCTAAGACTGTTTATGTGAACATTGCAATGTTGCTTCGTGTGTCTTACTCCTAATGTATATTGTCTATTGTAATAATACTAATGTATATTATATGTAATACTAATGTATATTGTCTTAACTATGTCTTTCCATGCTACTTGTGACACGACATGTCAGTGCTGGGGTTGCCAACATATACCTAATAGATACATTTAGGAGATATACGACACCTGTGGACAAAACTATACTAAAATTGCTTAGCGAAAAATTTATGTTGGCTAGACTTCATATATAAAAATTGTCGTCATTGGTATTGTGGTAATTTAAATATTTAAACTAACGGTGAATTATGTAAGCATTACCGTCTAAAAATTCTACAACTTCAATAAGATAGAATGAAACTGATAATGACGTCATTGAATCTTCCTGAATGAGTTCAACAATCTTGAGAAAAAGTGTATTCATTGTCAAGTCATGAAACTATTTACAGTTCACCGTCCTATATCAACTGTAAGTGATAGACTGAGCTAAACAATTGTAGACGCGTTAATTATGAATCGGTGACTGCTAGTTGCAAATTTTCTTAGGAGCTTCCGTGTTTCAGAAGCCATATTATACAGCTGGATAACAGTCTGTATAATATACAATAATATCATGACCGGTAAACCGTATTGGATGTCCTCAGTGGCATAGAAATTTTCGACACCTGAATTATAGTTACACTATTCCTATAACCGTTCAGCAAATAAGCCACGTGGCTCTAGGACTATCAAATCAAAGGAGAGAGCAATGGACCGCAGGAGCCTGTTATTTGGTTAAAACCCACGTATTAATTATTATGTATTTCCTTTGCTTGACTCCAGCCTCTTTCCAGCAATCTACTCACCACCTGACTTAACCCGAAGACAATTTAAATTTGATTTGATTTTCGATTGCGACTTGCTTTTGATTTCAGATAATCACTTGTTGTTGTTCAAAATTTAGTTGCTATTTGGTTCACCTATTGAAGTGTATTCAACTTATGTATTCAACCCTCTGGATAATAAACCCCCCGAATCTATCTCAACTTCAATAAAAGTATGTACGACAAAAGTCATTTAGTGTTGAAGCACTAGGAAGTAACATTTTCAGGAGGACATCTCACAAAAAACGCCGGAATGTTTATTCGCTATCGTAATCCGTTATATTAAAAACAGGTGGAACTAGGTGAAATATTCTACATTTGCGAAATTGAACTGTTCCGTAATATTAAGTATGTTTTCGTATGCATCCCATTATGCTTACGAACCATCGTTTTGTGGGCGAAATGTCATTCAAATGTATCCTGCAATAAATTTGCAATTTTATTGAATGATTGTTATCTTTGTAAATAACTATGATCAATTTGCACCTGGAAGTACACAGTTAATTTAATTTAAAATAATTTAGCTTCATTATTTGCTGCTTAAAGAAAAATGATCAGTTAATAAAATATCGGAGTTAGTTAATATTTACGTTGCAATATAATTTCAAATACTACTGATTACCATCTTCTTCAGAATATCCTTCTTCTATATTGTTCTGTTAGCTCTGTTACACTGTTAGCTAAAACATTCATTCGTCAAGCTGTGGTTTGAGTTTGTATAGTTCATATATATTTAAACGGATAACTGCAGTTCTTCACCGTATTCTTCAAAAAAAAGTTGTGAAGCTATTTGGAACCTAGTGTTATGTTAGTAAAAGCAATCTCCCAGACGCTGGTCCAATGTGAGATGGTACAGTTCGATTGGTTCAAAAGGCGACCTCGAGAGGAGATAACCGTCTTGGTTCCTTACCAAAAGCTTCAAAGAAGTATGTAATAGCTTCTCAGAACTTAATGTTCTGTTCTTTTAAGCCATAAATCAATACGACGTTTCAGTGAGGGTTTGCGTAGTTCACACTTGTTTAAACGCTGAGCTTTTGACAAGTTTGCTTACGACATTTTAGAAAAAAGGATCTGGTAACAGGTACTTAGTAACTAGTTGCATTTCCAATTTGAAAAACTGACGCTGAACTTCGGGCAGAGTTTCAGCAAAGCGCTACTTCACTCACACATTTCACACTTCACATACTTCACTTCCACTTCCCACAACGGTTGAGCATACTAATAACGTTGAATTATTTCATAATTACTCTAATAAGGAAAGGTTAATTTTATAAGTGATTATTAATACGATCTACGTCGGGGGAACTCGGGTTTGGATATGCACTACTTTATACGTTCTATTAATTATGGTTATATTTTATTAATCAACTTGAAAAACGGAGTTATATGGATAGTGAATATATTTTAATATGATTGAATTCAAACGCTTTGATATTTATAAGGGTGTTCGACCAGGGCTGCTTTAATTGTATTGTGTTTTATCAGATGGCAAAATTTGATAACTTCAAAATGTTTTCGGTGCCATAAGTCGTCCAACTATTTTGATTTTTACTAGCATTTTGATTTTTACCATCCATAAACGTTCCATTACTAGGCTCCGGTCTTCTGTAATAAATGGTATATGGTGATATAATTATATATGGTGTAGGCCATAATTCATCACGGCGGTTAACTTTAACCGTCATCAATACACTTAGATTGATGAAATTAACGTAGAATATCGGAGAACACTCCGGTATATTTCTTCACGGTATTTTCTTTCACTGTAGAATGTCATAAAGAATTTCTAATGCATGGCCTTGTTTAAAAACCATATCGATCTCTGAAATACTAATAAAATTCTAAATAATTTTACTTGATCTTAGTTAACAGCTTATGGATCCCAAGAGCGTATAAAAATCATACCTGTTCCGAAAATTAGAATCTACCGAGCGTTGCCAATAATGAGTTAGCGCAATGCAGTTGCAAGGAACTTGGATGGGTAATGTTCCGATGATTCTGTTGTAAAATTTTGTCAGAATCCTGAGGATATTATTAAAATCATATTAGTACATTTTACGAATTTTCACGAATACCTTGTGTATCTTAAATCGTTTGCTAAATTATTCAAATATTGTAAAATTATGTAAGAGTACGATGATTCAGAATCTAACGAATCCAAGCTAACAAATATAATTAATCAAATAAGCAAATATAATTAATAAATAAGCAAATATATTAAACATATAAGCAAATTTAATTAATCAAAGACATTTATAGTCAGGTTTTATAAGTTTTGAAATTGAAGATGAGGTGCCGTTAAAGTTCCTACCCTATAAAAATAAGCAGATCAGCCTGAAGATATCGCTAGTTCGACTTGGATTCTGAACCATTAAACATAGGTCTGGTCACATGGAAGGTAAAACGTACGCATAATAAGGGGATTTAATTTTAGTAAGTTTATGTCTAAATCCTTATGTAGATGAAAGAATTGAAAAAATGGGAAAAGTTGCAGGCAACATGTGGTAAAAAAAACACACTACATACGTATACATAAATAAAATGTCTCAGCAATGAGTACATAATAAATTAAAAGCTGTTAGTTAAAATTGTATAAAACTTCATCAGCACTACACAACAAAATATGCAGTAGATAACTGTCGCGTATTTTAGACAGATAATTGATTTTCTGTGGAAGCTGCAAAGGTGGATCGCACAAAGTACAATGCTCTTAACACTCACCACTTCGCGAACAACTCTCAACAAACTATTTACAGATTGTCTACTAATCGTGTTACCGGCGTGCTGTTCTAGACTCAAATTTCACACAAGGTAGGCGTGAAAACAATTGATGCTTACCAGTAGTTTATGGAGTATGGAACAAAGTAAAATAATGATAGCTGATGTGAAGTTAAAAATCGATGAATAAGTGAGTGATAAGGACAATACGATTGTATTGTATTAAAATATAGTTGATTTTTTTCGGAAATTAACTATAATTTTGATTGTAATAGCTTCTCACGTTTTCTAACGTTTGATAACGTTTAAACTTGGAATGTTATGAATATGAAATTTCGGATCTGGATATGGATACTGATACGAGTATATGAAGAATATTTTACCGGTGTCGGTTATGGTTACGGATATGAAATTATTTTGGTTTATCCGATTGTTTTGGATAATTTCGGTTATGAATATTCGATGATTTAGAACTTGGAAAAAAATGTATTTACAAGATAACAGTTTGACTTTATTTCTAGTTATTATGAAGTATTAAAATACTAAAGTACGTACAAAAATGAGAACGACACGGCTAGTGTATCGGCTGGTCCGGCACATAATCTATCATAACGTATTTTATTTAGACTTTGCGGCTATCCGAAAATATCCGATATTTTTTATCGGATTCGGTTATGGTTTCAGATATAGAATAAATCGGATATTTCGGATATACAACAGTTTCGGTAACGGTTACGGAGCTTCATAACATTTAAGATTTAAACCCAATTACATGGATTACTGCTAACAAGATTTGTGGGGTAAATGACAAAGTTAACATGTGACATTTGACAAACTGCCAACTTGTAGTTTACTTTGCGATTTACCCAACCCACGGTAGTCTTCCCGTACTTCGCTTTATCAAGGAGCGTTGTCATTTTCAATTGAATCCAACTTCCATCTTTATGCAAATGATCTACAAGTGTATCGCCATTATATAAATACATTCGGAGCGCTTTACATTTCCAAAAGTTGCCGCTGTTATGTAGCAACAATACTTTGATCCCCTACTCAGATACCGTCAATTAATGCCTTCAAAATTTCTTGCCCTTTAACACAAAAATCACGCTATCACTTGTACTTGTTCAACCTATATTATACGCTGATGCTTGCTACTTGGATGCCAATGAAGAGAACTTAAATAAACTTGAGCGCTTGCAAAATCTCTGAATTAGATTTATTTTTGGTTTACTAAAATTTCATTTTATCTCCCATTTACGCTTATCGCTTTTCCTACGCCCGCCCCTCATGTGTTCGTTGCAGAATACATCTCAATATCTCCTTGAATTTCCTCCATACAAAACCACTTCCTATTCCCACTCCTTCTCTGTTCATGTAATAAGACTCTGGAACTCATTACCGTTCCATATTCCTGAGTGTAAGACAATGTCCACTTTCAAATTTGAAGTTAAACAACAGTATATTACACACATTATTCACAAATGATTTCTTCCTTATATACTATATTATTTATATACTAGTATTTATATATGTATGTAGTATATATGTAATATAATTTTAATTTGATTGCGTGCACGTCAATTTGTCTTTCATATTATTGTTTAAATCCAAGAAATTTCATTTTGGAATTAGCAGATCCTATGTACCAAAAGTTTTAGATGAAAGTTTTAGCGATTAATTTAAGTTTAATATCCCGTACATAAAATCAATTAAGAATTAAGGTCACGCTCGAAAACGCATTGCCAGCATTAATTTCTTACCACCGATAAGAAATACAATGTGACATCAACTCAATTTCAAACTCAATTTAAAACATGCAGAAAGACCCTAATTATACAAATATTCACTTAGGATTATTAATCTGTCATCATTGTTACTATTGGTCACAAATAATATAAACGAATTTTAATAATAATAAATAACTTAATAGCAAATTACTGTACCCAAAGTCAACACTGCCTGAATTTTGGATTCCAATGTTTCTTGATGTTGTTATCATGTTTGAGGTTTTTTTATGGGCCACTGATGGTAAATGGTCATCGGCCGTGGACATCAGCAAGACCAAACGTATCACTAATGCGTTGTCGGCCAGAAAATGGGAAGGTCTGGCGTACTATCTCCGCCACTCCTTTAAAACCGCTACGCAACTTATATGGCACCAGCTGCTTACATTTACATTTATTTTAAGGTTAGGCGGCTCAACGCGCCTGCGCCTGCGCAGCTCACTGCCCATCTTTCTCGCTCCGACTTCTCACTGTTCATAGTTTTATGTTTATTTGCGCGCTGAATATTGCTTAGGCTTGCTTCTTAATGTTTATATTAGTACTTAACTTTCTATCTTTCGCGTAATGTGTTTAATAGTGTTTAACTTTCTGTTTCACTTCTGTGTAGTGTACTTCAACATTATTTTTTATTACTCATACTGTTTTCCGCTCTTTTTTTGTGTAGTATAGTTCTTTCTTTGTTATTTATCAGTGCAATAAACTTTAGTGATAGTGAGGAATATCAGTCAACTAGCTGGAATAGATTATACTGGTACCTCGCCATAAAGGTAAGAAAGAAATAAAATACATAAGGCACTGCGGAAACTTTAAGTTCTTCACATAAATTATATTACAAATAGAAATGAATAATTTTTTATGCCTTTGTATTTTAGAATGGCCAGTTCGCGCCAGTAGTGAGACCAAAGAATCCAGACCTGGAATATAAAAGAGAGTATAGTGCGATATAAATAAATATAAAAAATTGTTTCAGCTATAACAAGGAAATGAATTAAAAGCTACCTTACGTTCTTTTTTTATGTTGCTATTTCCCATATGGAACATAGACGATCCAGTGCAACGATTTCTTTGAGCTTCTTGGACACTAGCGCATTGTCTTCCAATCAAGTGGTTGAAGCGAATTGTAGCAGCAAATAAGTGGTAGGAACGAATGTGAGAGCATACTGATATTAGACAGCCGGGCTGGTTGTTAATATCGTTAGGATAAAAGTCAACGTGGCCGATTATTGGTGAGTTTGACCTTATATAGAATATGTGGATAATTTCTACATATTGTCCACAATCCTGACCTATGGCATTAGCATTGTTATACTACAACGGACTAACGGGATCACATCATGGAATGTTATCTTTGATAAATATTTTTGTCACGTTAAGTGGATCGTAATTATTATGTATACTAATACAAAAAACACTTACCAGTTACTCTTCGGACGCTACCGCCTACTGCACGTCCAGCATTTCCAGCAATCTGACCTCCCAAACTGAATCCAGTAAAATGGACATTATCCCAATTCCCACCTGCGGTATTGATTAGCCAGGTGACGAAGTTGCCGACAGCGCGGCCTACGTTCGGGGCCTGATTTACGGCAGCGAAATAACTAGATGATAACTAGTTTGCTCCAATCCACAACAATGACGTTAGCATCAACAACATCCAGCCAAGTAAACGTTAGTAAAGGATTGATTTCAGAATTGCCATTGCCAATGTATCCGTGGATGATAACTTTTAAAGGTCTGCTACCTAAATAATTTGAGGCCCAAATGGACCCAGCATCACCAAGTGTTATAACTTGTGGTATCTTGGGGTTGTTTCTGTAATTGTTTACATTTAAAAAAGTCATAAAATGTTTGCAACTTAAGAAATGCATTTGTATTACATTATATAATTTTATTTCCTCTCTTGTCACTCTTTATTTTTCCTTGTGAAAAGCCAATATTGATTATTTTCTCCACCCCTGCTTGCAACATCCTCGTCGACAGGCTCATGCAAATCTACCAGTAGAGGATTGCCCTCCCCATCTGCTACCCATACGTAACGACTTACTCCTTCAACATAGCGGCTGTTATCTCCAGACACCTGTGGAACAGCGGCACTAACAACCACTGTAAATCAAAAGCAATTTCAATTATTTCATCGCAATGTAGGATAATAGTGGCATTCTTCATGTCTTAATTATATCTTATTTCTTCAGTATGTTGGGGATAAGGGGCTGCTGAAGGGTAATCGCCGGATTCTGAATCACCCAGTATGATCCCCATGGTATACATTAAGTAGGGTACGTTGGTGATAGGGTTGTTTACCTGCCTAGCTAGCTGCCACTCTCCGAGAGTAATAAAGCTGTTCTTTCATGTTTCTGTTATAGCATTAACCAGCAATAAGCCTTTTTTCCGTTTTCTTGTTGGTTGACAACAAGAGTTAATATGACTTGACGTTTTATATTGGCATTTGGTGTTATGGATGGCCATGGGCCGCAGTAAACACTTTGATGGTAAGTGGCCTGTTTGCTCGTTTATTGACTCGATAAAAGGTTAACAAAGATTAGAACTTAAAGTTTTGGCAAGGAATCTCTATTGGATCAACACCAAATATTTTATTAGAATTTTAGTCTGTCGAGTTCTTATTTTTATCTTATGTAAAAATAATATTTTAAAGTAATACTCACAAGCCACAAGGGCAGCAAACACTGGTAGCTGTTTCATGGCAAGGATTTGTCACGTTTTAATCATAACATACTTTGGTTCGCAATTCATTCATCGTTATCTTTTCGTTATCTTCATATATTAACGTAATCCGTAGCAAAATCTGTGTAATTATTTTACGCTGATAATTCTTTATTTATATTTTGATAATATTTATTTACATTTACTTTTTACCTCTTTGTTTCAGATGTTTGTTTGTTTGTTTGCCGGCCGACAATGTACTTAAATATAGATAAAATATTTCAATAAGTTTTTGATGCAACTTTATTTGCTGCCCTTTGATCTCTCTTCGAAAATTTATACGACATTAATTACTTGACCGTTCAGTGGGGAAACAATGGGATAAAGTTCATCGGAATTCATTAAAGATTAACGGACACTGATTGTCTTACACGCTCAGGAGGTTTCCTTCCAACTGTGTACTAATTAATCAACAGACATTGGAATTTATTTATACGGTATAACATTTAATAAATTTGTATAATAGTGGTATACGGTTCTTTTTAATGTAATTATGTCTTAATTATATCTTATTTCTTCAGTATGTTGGGAATAACGGGCTGCTGAAGGGTAATCGCCGGATTCTAAAATTTTATTTAAAAATATTGTCTCGTTAAAGATTTGAGGATTTGGCTAACATAAACGTATATTCGCACTGTTTTTATTAAGTACATTAAGACTATATTATGTACTACAATACTCTTGTATGTTGAACATTTATTGTTATTAAAATACTATGACTATACTTACTGATAAGTCGCAAATATAAAATAAATAAACGTTTAATCACTCACACCCCCGCACTAGGATTCCTCTGGGTTGCAGGTGGCATGGACATACACGAATATGGCATTACAAACCCGAGAACAACATTTATCTGTCACATAAACGTCTACCCCGGCCGGCAATCGAACCCGGGACCCCTCGTTCGGCAGGCATGGTCACTATTAACTATGGGTTCGTCTAATATTAATGTATGTTGGCATCTATATTTGAATATTCTGAGAATCACCTACCAGCGTTACCTGCAATTTATATGTGGGCCACTCAAAACGTCATTGCTAAAAGTTTTTAATTTTAATTAATTTTTTGAAAGAACTCTACACCATTTATCCACAGATTCGTTCGTATTAACTAATTATTAAAACAATTTACTATGTCCTGCTCAACTCTTTTTATTTTAGAGAGTAAAAAAGTATGGTCGAATAAAAACTGTTCCTAAACGGTGCACGGAGAGAACACCTTGAATGAATGACTACATAATAATATTGATATTGGGTCTTGACCTATAAAATTGGAGATTTGTATGATTATTTTAAAATTTAAAAATTTTGGTGGTTTTATTTATTTTAGCTAATCCTAGTACTGCCCAAATTATTTTTGCAATTTTACCACTTTGAGGCAGTTTGTAGAAGTACTTTACTGTAGAAGTCTGACGGACAGGAGGTGATGAAGTCAGCGAAAGCGTTTTGTATGGCTTCTCGGGTGTTGAACTTTTTCTCACTTAAAAAATTTACAAGATTTTGAAAAAAGTTAAAAATCTGTTGGGGTAAGGTCCAATGAGTACAGTAGGTGACGTAGAGCTTCATGCTGTATTTCTTGTAGCTTTGCGATGGTCTGTCGTTGAGTGTGAGCTTGCGCATTTTCATGTAGGTGCAATGGAAGAGAGCAATTGACCAGACTTGGCTATTGAATTACGAGCTCCTTCATTATTGTTTGCAATTCTTGGCATTAGACATCTGACGTCACTATTGTGCTATTCGGTAAGAAGTTGCGATGTACAAGTCCGGAACTGGTCACCAGACAGTCACAACCATCTTCCTATGAGTAATTTTTTTTTTCGCGCACTGATGAGTGCTGACCCCCGGTCCACCCGCTGGGACGAACGCTTCCGGCTGTCTTATTAGATCCCCTTTTCATCGCAGGTAACAATTCGATTTAGAGTTCCCTCGTCGCCCCAATACGACCAAAAATTCATGTCTTATAAAGCAAAACGAGGTATGCTTAACACGTTAAACGCCGATAGAAAAAAATATACATAGCTGAGGTCACCGGTGCACCCCATGGCGCACAAATACAGAAAATATATTTTCCGGTA
>DWPT01000146.1:0-29799 GCA_018251895.1 Agathymus mariae mariae
AGACAGAAGTATGAAAATCAAGTTCAGGGTTTGTGAATGACATGAACAAAAGAAGGGACTGATTAATTCTGGCGATGGTAGTAAATAATTTTAGTCTACTGCAAAAATTATATTCCCAAAGTTTGATATTGTAAAGGGGTCCTATCCATAGGGGTTCTTCCTTGTTCGTGATGCACCTTACGGAGCATCGGAAGGGGCACCCTGTCCTTTCCGTTGGAGGCCACTGGGCTGTACTGACATATTTTAATCTCAACAGTATTTTCAAGAGGGTCGCGGTGGAGTTTGCTTACTGTGTAATTAACATAAAAAAATGTAAATTGCCGACAAACAAGCATACAGCCCACCTGATGGTAAGTATTCACCGTCGCCCATGGACATTAGTATGACCAAAGGTATCACTGATGCGTTGTCGGTCAAGAAATAAGAAAGAAAGTACTGCCTCTCAAGGCTCCAGCCGGAACACGACGCGTCGTTTGGAGGGTGACTCGAGCTAGTAGTAGTTGCCAGACAGGATTCACGGATCAAGATGAAGTGGAATGTGTGACAAGGTGATAGATCTTCTTTAAAAAATCAACTATGTTGATGAAATAACAAGAATTACTTATTTGCTGACGATCTACGGATTTTCAGAGTCGTCAAATTCAAGTCAGATTCGGTTATCTTACAAAAAGACCTCAATCGCCTCATCCATTGTGGTCACTCAAATAGTATGGACTTTAATGCTTCTGAATAATTACTAGCTAAATTAGGTGTTACTCTTGATAATAAGCTGAGTAATAATACACATATTAAATATATCTATTTTAAAGCTGTCAAATGCCTCGGGTTTGTTCTCAGAAACTGCAAGGAATTTAAAGCCTTTAAAACTCACTGCTCTGCAGTGCTTTGGAGTATTACAGTGAAGCCTGGAATACGTTATATTAAGATAAAGTCATACTTACTCGTCTGTACTTTAGGGTATTCGCAGTAGTTGGACCTCCATGGATAGTCACATCCTTCGGTCACTCCCCTGTGCTTCCCGGCGAAGACAAGCCCGTTCGGGCAGTCGTACTGGACGGACTGTCCGTTGTCACACTCCCAGTATTTGTCGCAGTATTTGTCGTCAGCGACTATGCGTGACTTGGTCTTGCAGGGATCCTCCACTTGGGCACAGGATACGAGCACTGCGCTGGCCATAATGGCTGTAAAGAAGAACACACTCATTACTTTAGCTATGTTTGAGCGAGGATGGAAGTGGAATATTGAGACATCTATATGCAATTTCAAGACAAAGTATCCTGTCAACAAGATCGCATTTGGTTACAGTTACAATGGCGGCAAGATACATAACTACACTCAAATGATCAAGTGTTTCTTTCACAGAACTAACTATTGGTCGTGTGACCGGAAAATGTTGTTAAGGTTTTGCTATTATGGTGAGTTTCATCTCTGAGAGAATGATCAGTCCTATACATATGTGACATACACTTTACGTCATACCATACACCGAAACTCTCGAGTCATCCGGCGTCTATCAAGAGGCTTTTGAATGTACCAAGAGTAGTTGTCCAAGGCTTACCAGCATTGGATAACTACTATGCTTAGCTCCAAAGGTATTTACTAATATACATCTGTTTGACGTCTGTAACAGATACATTACTCTTCATAAATAGCAGAAGCAATGAAAAGCATGCTTTGATAGCGTGTTTGGCTAATTTCGCTAGTTGTATATTTATGTAATTACGCCCTCGGGGAAATCTAATATACAAGTCGTCTGGAAAAGCACAACCGATAATAACGCCTCTCGACAATTTCACTGAATATTAAAATAAAACATCCAATAAAAGCATTCATAACATTATTCATCTTACTCGGTCACCATAAATCCTATTTTTTTCGCAATCAAGCAAAAGTTTCAACAAAATAAGCTCCCTACCGAGCCGCTACAATTTATTATAATAGCATTCGCTTGTTCTATCACAACGAAGTAAGGTCTACAATCGTCAGACAGCTTTTACGCCCTTGAAGGAAATTCCCCGCGGATACATCCGTCTGTGAAAGGACTTTAAATGGGATACTTGAAATTTACTTTATGAAATTAGAACATTCTTTTTGTTTTTATTAATGTTTCAATGTTTACGTTTCTTTGAAGTGTTTCCTCAAAACCTTTATAATTGTTGTCCATTTTCTAACATGACACAAATTAATACTAAGTTGTGTTTTGATTTAAATAGGATTGTGTTAATGATCAAACTGAAAATACTTCGTACACCGTACAAACGCTTAAAGCATTAAGTGCTATTATGATCGAGATTATTATTTCCATAATAATATTCAAAACTGCCAGTAAACATTTTTCGGAAAGAAGATATTGTTAACGTTCTTAAGGCCGAAATAGCACCTCATTAGGAACAAATGCGTAAAAACCTTTCTTCACGCATGATCCAACTGGGTCGAATTATAGATAAAAAATCGGGAGCACACATTGTAATTATAATTGTTGTATCTTGTTTTGATGGATTAGAATTCACCAAAATTAATTACGGCTCAATGCACATTCAAATACGGTGCCACATTTCCAACATAGAAACAGAATGAAGTGAAAACCACAACATATTTGTGATTGTAATTGAGTTTTGATTTTTCTGCACCCAGCGAAAATTTTTCAATATCGGTGGACTTTTATTGGAAACCCTCCACAGACCGGTAGCGTGTCTGAACTCTACGGAAGGCTTTAAATCCGCTCACGTAACGATTCATAAATATTAAGTTAAGGTTCACGATAAAGGTCTATGCCGTAGATATATCACAACATAATATAAAACAAAGTTTGCTGTCCGTCTGCATTACCTACTTTATCTATATATACAGTGATCCACTTGGAGGATTTACGTGTCGGTTAAACACGAAAGATTTTTAAAGTTACACGTACGCATACGCACGCTTGCACGGTTCAGACAAATGCATTGCGTTACATTTACATATACAAAATTGAGCTCAGTAACCGTAATTGAAACTATAGGATACCCGAAATAAAAACGCATCCGAAACCGTAAATGAATCTGATAACAAAGTGTCGAATATTTTCGAATACCGGCAGTATAAATAAAACTCAAGTTTTCGCCGCGTAATTCTCATTTTAAGACAGTTTCTATTATTAATTTGTAAGGCTATTATTTTTTTATTGCAATACCAGATAGTTAATACCCTAGATATTAACTATAAACTAGAAATGAAGTCGAAGTGTTATCTTGTAAATACATTATATATTTTTTTCCGGTTCCTAAATTATCTAATAAGAGGAGCCAAAATTATCCGAAACATTCGGATAATCCGAAATAAAAAAAGATTATAAATTAATTTAAAATAATGTGGATACTATTTCTAAGCGTAAGGAGTAGTTTTCCCGAAGCGAAGCGACAGCAGTTTGGTAGTCCATAATAAAATGTGAGAAGTCGAATTACTCTACAACACGAAAAAGGGACAGTATAAATGTGTGGTTACGTGACATTTATTCAGCAAGTCGTGACTTAGAATAGGGAAAGATATTTATCATAAGGTTGTACAGTAACCAAAGACTCGAGTCAATGTTTCATATTCAAAAACTTTCATGCTTTCAACTTTGCTGTACGTGACAATCTTAAAGATACAAATTCTTAATGTTAATGTTTTCGGTTATTTAACTCCAGCAGTTTCTTCATATAACTTTCACTGACTTCAAAGATGTCGAATTTTATGTAGTAGCGTTTTGATAAGTAATGGGTGTAAATCTATCTCTCTATCTATCCTTGCCTTCAAGCCAACGGTACCATCATGATGCCGACTCTCCTATTTGAAGCCGCTTGGCTCTTTAGTCAGTTAAATACTTTTGATACTTTGTACATACATATAGAGGTGTATACTTAGCTTGCTACAGCCCCCTGTTTAGAAGTTAGCAATGTAATATTATCAATGTGTTTACACACGTGATCCAGAGGTATTTAACAGGATGTCCACCGCTTTGTTCTATACCGGCAACTCTACGGTGATGCTTCTACTATGACTTACGGGCGGCAGTCACTTAATCGCGTGGCATGTCAGCTCGTTTGCCAGCCTTCAAAATTTAAAATATATGGTGATAAAGCCGTGCAATTGAGGCCGATCATTTCAACAGTAGCGTCAAAATTCGACTGCTCTATTCGTGTTCCAGTAACATAAAAACAAGGGCGATCAACAGTTAACCATTATGTAATTACTATTCAACATATACATTCCAAGTAATAAAATATGCGCGTAACTTGGCCCACATTTACAGTCTGGTTCAAAATGGTAGCTGGCCAGTTATGGCTTGCTACAGTTAGATGAGTCACACATTCAATACAGTTTACTCGGTAAAGTAAGTAACCTTAAAACATTTAGGAATATTTTACAATTTTCTGTTCACCCGTTTTCTTTGTTGTTTCAATGGAACGTTCCATTAGTCAGTACTAGATGGCGCCGCGTTATTTTTGAATTACTCGAATGAAGTAGACTCCTTGGGATTGTGTTGCCGTATTCTAAAATAACGTCTTTTATTTAAGTTTCTTTTTAATTAATTTATTAATTTTTGCACAAAATTTTTGGTATTACATAAATAAATAAACAATCGTTCACAAACTCACACACGCGCACTAGGATTACCTGTGATGCGGGCGGCATGGAAACAAACGCCCATGACCCGAGAACAAACTTTGTCTTATATTATTATGTATCTTAGATCTGTTCCACCTTAAATGCATTGCATCTCACGTCATCTATTATTTGACTATGCCTCTGTTCGCGATATGTTAAGTCCCTCGTTTGCTAAAACTACTAGTACTAATAACACTTAGATACTTTATTAAATATTCAATGCAAAGCGGCGTCTTAACGGAACGTCCATGTCAGTAAACTGGTTCTGGAGTGGACATTGCGAATTGGCACGTAGGAAGGGACGCCCCACGGTCAGATGGAGCGAGGATACAAAGATATAAAACGATATAATTGCAGCGACTGGAGAAGAGCCGAAGACGAGTCTGAGAAGCTATGTGAAGAATTTACACGAGCATCAAAAATATCAAACTATTATGAATTACTGAAAAATAAAACTTAAAATTAATTCATGAAATACAATGTCAAAATAAGTACAATTAAATGCAATCATATAAATTGAGATAATATTAAATATGAGCTAAATTCATTTCAGTCGAAATCGACAAACATGTTCTATGTCGAAATATGATTTTAAACTTATGTCATCGTATATTATATACTTTTTCTCTATATTTCAGATGCCTTAGACATATGTACGTTGTCCATCGACGAGTTTGAATACGATACGAATACGCAAATGGGTCAAAAATATCAATGTGTAACATACTGAACGTGATTTATAAATGCTGCTATTGTAGTAACACTAGACGCATAATGGCATAGTAGCCAACTCGCAGCTTATGTGATTTCGCGACCAAATTCTCGTTTTAATGAGCCCATTACTCGACCATTACCATGCATTATGGAACAACGGCCTTTAGGAAAATTAACTGCGGCTAATATTCACACTGAAGAGCAATGTAATGAGATTCGCGATGTACTTAGATTTGTAATATGTAAATATATATATGCAGCAAAATGTTAAACGATTGTCGTCAAACAAAAAATAGGTATAATTTGGTTAACTCTGTGTAGCGCCTGTGCTAAAATTAGGGATGTTACGGAGCTCCGTAACCGCAACTGAAACTATCGGATATCCGAAATAAAAATGTATCCGAAACCATAACTATATAAAACTATATGAACAGAACCTAAACTTAGCAACGGATTATGGCGTCTCTAGCAATCCCCAGTACTCTTGCATGCCATTACTCAACGGAAAGATTAATTAGTTGCCGCTTACTTACTTGAGTACTGGTGTCATTAACATGACGAACACTGGGTAACTGCCCGCTTAAGTAAGTGGATGTACATACATGGAGCTATACAACCGATGTTCTCCAGTGAGTAACTTCAGTTGATTTTCAACTCATTTGTCAATAATGTAACGTTGGAGTGAATTTAATTGATGATGCTCATAAGCTTAAGTTTAACTGATCGATCGAACCGAACGACTGCGGGCGCGGTTGATAGTTGGTCGGGTCGGACCGATCGGACGGGTCGGACGGGATCGGTAATGGCAAAATTTATTGAACCCGTATGTGTTTCGGTGGGCACGTGAAGCTAGATCCCGGTTGTTATCGTGTGATGTAAGTTGTTAAGCCACGTTTTATGTAGTTTATACTTGGAAAATTAGTGTAGTACTTTCCAGGTGTTGACTGATCGAAATGAATATTCAATGCAGTCGGCCGCTAATAGATTCCAAATTTTATTCCATTAACTGACCCTTCCTATTTGTCTGGATATAAGTATATTTACAATGAGTACTCGCTGATAGTTTTAATAACAAAAGAATATTTAACGATTGGAGCTATGTTTTCATGCGTGTCTTGAAATAAGAAAGCTCAGTTTATTAAAGTTTACTCATATTAATCATGAGCGATGAAATTTATCGATTACCGATATATGTATAATCGAATCTCAGAACAAATACGAGTTCACGGTTAATGATTTCATGTATATGATAAGATTGTCATAAACATAACGTTATATCGTATAAATTGTATTATCTAAAACCAATTTAAGAAAAAAATAATTTTTATAAAAAAAAATACAATATAGCTTAATGTATATAATACCTTGTATTTTGTTGTTAGCTTTAATAATATTGTTTGCTTTTAAAGCTGTTCAACTAGAATATTTCTTGATAGTGGAGGAAGTACCTTTTAAGTCACGTATGTTAGGCAAGTCGTCGCGAGCTAATAAGTAAAGGAAAGTTTCCTCGCGCTGGATAATATACAATATTCGCTAATAGCTACCATATCTAAACAGAACCCGTCATTACATGTGTTATGAGATGCGGAGAGAGAAAGCACTTCCGAGTTGCATAATCGACTTTTGACTCGTGACATTGAATAACTCGTTCGACAATTGCGCGAGCGCATTGAAAAAATATAACTATTTCACTAAATTTCAAGTGATAGAAAAGGACAGCAACTTTGCCACTGTATTTTTATTGTAAGGTGATCCATTCATTCTTGGGTTCAAGATAACTTCCCTTGTATGTGTATTCTAAATAACATAGGAGACCATGGATTACAATAATGGTACTTGTGTGAAGTAGTCAATTTTTTACCTTCTTGGGCAATTATTATCCTCTTGAAAATTAAGAGTGACATATTTTTTTGTGCCGTCACATAAATGGTACTTTGCGGTGTTGGTAAGACATTTAAGAAAAGAGTTAACTCATATTTGTGCCACAGCTAGACTCATCTCTCATATTTTTATCCTAGACTTTTGAGAATCATGAATAACTGAGGCAGATGTCTGCAAAGGTAAGAGTCAGACATGTTATCTGATGGTTACCTTCACAGAAATAAATGATAATTAATTTCTAATACACACGGACCTTGACAAATTAGAGGTGAGGCGTGAGGATAGGATCTCGATACCTGGATCTGGAGACTGCCGTTAAAATTATTAGGCTATATCTGGGTATCGCGTTAACAGTTTAAATTACCGGAGATGTTAAAGCTTCGTAACCGTAACCGAAACTATCCGAAATAAGAATATATCGGAAACAATCCAATCGATCCAATAAAAAAAAAAAACGAAGAATTACGGATAGGGCAGAGTCTAAATGAAACACGTTATGACATGTTTTTGCGACCGAGCCGATACAGAGCGCGTGGCTCACTTTTTTAGACGGATTTTATTATATTACTAGCAAACTGCCCTCCCGTCGCTTCAGAAGTACTACACCTTACATTACTTTAATTTTTTTTATGGTAATAGCTGACAAACGACTAGACTAACCTCCTAATGATAAGTGGTCATCGTCGCCCACGGACATTAGCAAGACCAAAGCTATCACTGATGCATTGTCGGCCAGTAAATGAGAAGAAGGTGAGAAAGTAAGTTCTGGCTCTCAAACCTTCAGCCGGAACACGACGAGCCGTTTGGCGGCTGACTTCAGCAGGAGGGTTGTAGCTAGCCAGGTAGGCTTCACGGAAAGATAATAATACCAATAACAATATTAACGATTTAATAATGATACTGATAATATAATATTTACGCAAAGCCCTACCACCAAGCAGGCTGGCTTCTGTCACCTCTTACGACACCCTGTTCTGCCAGCGTGGGATTGGAGAGAGTTTGTGGCCTCCCCATTACGGCAAAAAAAAATATATAACTTGTTATTTAACGGCGAATAGCAATGAAACAAACTTTAAGCAACGTTTACTGCAATACATTAGGGAAAAAATATATTATATCTAGTGTCCGCAACTGAACTTATCCGAAACAATCGGATAATCCGAAATAATTTCATAGACGTAACCCTAACCGAAATCTGTAAAATCCACATTCAGATTTAAAATTTGATATCCATAACATCCCTACAAAATACCTTCATATGAACGGTTACATAATAACACTGGACGATCGATCCAGCGAGTAAGTAACATAATCTGTCAGAATCGTTTGAACAAGCGCGGTTCAACTTTTATTCACTTGAAATGTAATCGTTGAGAATTCACCCGAACACTCGAAGCGAAAACTTTGTAGTGATGTTTGCAGTTAGAAGAGCATATTGCTCTTTTAAGTGTTCGTTTGAACTAAACGTTCATTGAACAACTTTATATACAGAAAAAATGTATAAAGATATTAATTTATGTGTAGATACGTACTTAATTGTTAATTCCGAACTTCTCCTTGGTCTATCAGACATCCAACATACAATTAAGGAAATATTCGAACCGCTTTTTTGTAATAATGAATCAATGAAAGGAAGATTGCCGATTCAATTCAATTATTAGCCGAGGTCTAGGTGTATTGAAAGTTGAAATCGTAAGGTTATTATAATCGTAATGTAGTTAGTACATTTCCTAAAATCGGATATTGGATATAAACGGTAGAGATTTCGATTTATTCATACTGGCTGTCAAATATTATCTGTCAAGAATATTATCTCGTCAGTGTCATCTCCCCGTGACCATGATCCATGTTTATTACATATATGAAATAACTGCCTTAAATTTGTGTATCGGGTGGAAAAGTCTATATGAAATACAAAATACTTTGAGAAAATTAACAAAAAAATTTCATTACCTATTGGGGGATCGAATTATTTCGACGCTAACTAATATTGTCCGTTTAATATGACCTGTACCTAACACGTTTTCACGCATTTTAACTGCATTTTAAAGTGGATATTTTGCTATCGTGTGCCTTTTTATGTTTCCTTCGAATACACGGGACACGTGATAATAACATTTCAATGTTTACATGCCCGTTTTGTCGGTTGGATTGGTCAGAATCGTGAGGACTTAACGACGGGAAATATGCATGTATATGTTTTATGTGTTTCAGCAATTATTTATTTTAATATAATACTGTAAATAAATATTTAAACGAAAGGAAAATCAACACATATTGAAAACATATCTAAATTTGCGACATTGTTAGAGAGTTTCAAATGCCAGCATTTTGGGGTACTTTGTGGTGACGTCGCCGTACGCGACACGATCGGAACATTCTGTTGATGTTTAGTTCGAAATAATATTTTATCAATATTAAGCTGGTCAAACCCTGGAGGAACATTGTGCCATTTTGGAAGTAGTCTCGTGTACCTGTATGCAAAAGTACGTTAGAAGTGCTCCTAATAATATGTTGTTCATGAAGCTCGCATGATGAAAATGACGTCGCGTTTTTGTCTAACACATAGTGTTGGATTTTTATATTTTAAATTTGTTTTTATTAATTTATATTGCACATTACTAAAATTTTAAATTAATAATAATATTGTAGGTGTCGTTCTCTAGTAACAAAGATTTAAAATTAACATATTTAGTCAATATTTTAGTATACATATTATTTACATATTATATTCCCCACTGTATTTCGAGGCATTGACATATTACCCAAATATTCAGTAATAGGAAAACGAAATCAAAATAATCGCATAAATAATTCACGAACACATGCAATTATTGATATCTTTGAATAATACTTAAACGATTACTTAAGAAAAAAAAAACAACTCCTTAGGAGTTTCTTGCCGCTGCTTCTTTCCCGCCTACGCACGATAGAATTTTGTTAAACCGATGGGCTTTGAGATAGAGTTTGCATAAATCAGCTTCTAATAAAATTTATTTTCATATGTGCATATTGGTGTGGACATAACCATGTACTCTATCACAGTACACCAGAAGTGTATACCAGAAGTACTAGCTTTACGGGATAAACATGGAACCAGTCCAAGAAGCTAAATTGATTAGGTTGTATAATACACTGACATTTCATGAAAGGTCGAGGCGAGCGACCCAGTAATTGGTACAGTTAGTAAATATGCCGCCGGTGATTGGCGAAAGTACTCAGCAAATCAAATATGTATCAAATATCTTGGGATAACATACTAGAGAGTGACGCAGCTTTGACTCAGTTCAATTAATTAATAAAAGTTATACAAAAAGATCTATTAATAATGAATAAGAACAACAGGTAATTTGCATTCTATATGACAATAAATAATACGTGAATAATAGTGAATTTCATGTTTGAAGTTTTAATTTTTGTAAAATTCTTTAAATTTTGCAGAAGTCAAATTACATAACCGAGTGTTGTCATAGTGGTTTTTATCAAGTGTTAATTGACTTGAATAATTAGGGATGAACAAAGCATTAGCTCAAGCCTCCCGAAACAAAGGTAGAATTTCAAGTCATGAAAGAATCACTGTATAACTTATCTTTGTTGAAAGGGTGTAGATACAAATTTTAACAGATACCCAACGTCAAATATGTAGTCAATAAGTCAAAGTAATTATGAATTACGACCTTTACGTAACAGCGTCCTACAAAGACCGTTGAACATTTATTATTTAAAATATTACTATGTACTCGTGTCATATAACAACCCTGCCAAAACGACGCACTGTCTAATGCATGTCGGCTTATCTTTCAACATTAGATGAGATGGATCTCTGCAAGTTCTTACACTGTGCCATTATATATACGATAGACATGCAGGCGCTAGGGATGATCGTAGGTCCCTAACAAGGCCCAAAGTAACGAGTTTCTGAGGGCTTCTGTGAGATTAACCGCCTCGGGCGATCACCCGATATGCCCTTTGGAATATGTCCCAGTTACGACAGGATTAGAGTTTATTATAAGAAACAAAATATTGTTATTCAAAATCGTAATTTATGTTATTTTTTGCTTATAATGCTATGTATGATAAAGCATTATATTTGTTTTTCTTTTAACTTTTTGAAGGCAGGATCCCTCAAGAAATACTATTGAAATAAATATGTAATTTGATTTTTTGTAAAGAGGTACTGAGGACTTTCTTTCGTAATTACTCTTTAGTACTCCTTAATGTTAAAGTTATTATTAATTTTTATATTTAAAATGAAATATATTAAACTCGGTGGTGGATTGGTAGTATACTGTGAGGGAGGTCTTTTATTTATTTATAGTTGAGGAGTTAGAGCAAATTTTATCATGCGGCGTTAGTCAACGATAACAATCCGGACCGACAGTTCAGCGTACATCACGTTAGCCGAAACGCGGAAACATTTAGCTCATGAAATTTTGCCACTAGACATCAACCATTCAAGTCCTGACAGGTGATATCACTTGTCGATCTATGAGCGGATATGTCTTCAAATACGATGATAATAGTGCTAAATATTTGTATTTCTATAAACCTTTAGTGGCGATCCAAACTAACTGATATCCTTAAAAATTAGCAACCACGATAATGTTATTCATGGCTGATGTTATCAAGGATACGGATTATATCGTTAGTTTTTTTTTACTTTTCCGTCATTACTTAAACTTTACGCGCATATTGTGTGCGTGTTCAACGCGAAATTTCTTCGATTTCACTGAAAATATTGTGTGGAGTGAGTTAAATTGTTTATTAGATTATGTCAATAGTGACAATTAATTTATTTAAAAGGATTGGAAAGCTTCAAGTTGTGTGCTTAGGTGTTTATTTAATTATATTTTATCTTAATAATTTTATCTTAACAAATGGTAAGTTGGCACCGCTGCTTGTACGCTTCCATATCTTTGGAGGGTATCACCGTCGTATATTAGTATACAAGAAGCAAGGAATCCGCTTTCTAACTGACCATCGGCTAATATATGTGATTCTAAAAAGAGGGTGGTAGCTAGGGAGACAAGTACAAGTACCGTTCAGTGGTATAATGTCTAGCGAACATCATTAAGAAGCTGTTTCCTTTTTTGTTGTTCATCAGTGGAGTAGGTTGGCTTTGATGAAAGGAACATCCAATATTTCAGCATAATGTTAAGAGGACAAATAAAAAAATAATTACACACATATAAATACAGATACACACAAGCATACTACATCGCACACTAAAGCCAATACTTTATATACAGTTTGATAAAAAAAAGTCTGCTATCATTAAAATGTACAGACAATATTATTATCACTAAGAGTATAGAATTATATAAACTTATTATACCTATTTTAATATATAGATTGTTTATACCTGTACATATTCTTGCCGCGGTGTACAGTAAACTCAATGAATATGTAGACAATAACTTTGGAATATAATTTATGGGTGTTATCTGTATAACATTTACGAGTTTCTGCTTCGATGAAACAAGCTTGATAATGAACTCTGTCATGTCTCACAACTGAGATAGTAAACTTCACGTGCTGCTTCACAATGGAATTGAATAAGTACCTATTGAGCACAATTTACGCGTAATATTCCACATATGACGAAGTCACGCCATTGGAATCAGTATACATATATAACACAATACATTTACATTTAGTTCTCAACTTACTCAAGATTTCCAAAAATGTACTGCCTCAGTGTAGCCTCAAATATGTCTTAGTATAAAATAAAAAGCATTTGTTACGTACATATGTATTGGCATTCGATATTCACGGTGCAGAATATTCACAATCTCATGGGATCGCGCGGCGTGTTGTAAAACTTCGTAAACAAACCAAAATTTTAATTAAAATTATCAAATGTTAATATTATTATTGTAATACTATTTTATTATTTATGTAATAAAATCTTTTTACCGATGACAGAAATCAAAACGAACACCTAACGAACATTACACGAATGCAATTTTTAAGCTTTTTAAGAATTAAGGGAATATTTATTAAATAAAAACAATTAATTTTAAGTTAAGTGAGTATTTATCATTGATATCACAAAAATAATTATCGCTATTTTCTAAATTATTACTGGACTAAAACCATTACTTTTAAGAGAGACAATTTTAAGTGTATAGATGTTTTTCTGATCAACTCCTTGTTATTATAAGTATATGATGTATTGATGAACTGCGAGCGACAACGAAAGTGTTTTCATGCCTGTAGGGTACTGACCTCGATCTAGCATCCAGATTGTGTACGAGGAATAAGAGATAAGATATCAGCGGTAAATAAGCATGTGATTTAAATCTCACGCCTTAACTGCGATAACTGCGCTTAACTTTAACTTAATTAATGATAACTTCATATATTATATTTACAAAGCAATATTGAATATAACATTATCTTAAAGCTAATTTTAATTTAAACATATTTATTAAGATATTCCATAGTAGCATCTGTGATTAAGCGCTCATTAAGGGGAGGAATCGTTTCGCGTTTTGTTTTCCTTATGAATATCTCATTTATTTGTCAACGACCATGTTTTCCGAAGCGAAAAGATTTCGGGTTACGTTAAATATGCATACAGAAACACATATATGAAATATGCATACAGAATAAAATCATATAAAAAGTGTAAAGAAATTGCTGTGGAATGAAGCTGTATTTATCAATTATTTTCATAGTATACAGATGTTTAGCGATGTCATGTTATGATTTAACTTGATTTTGGTTATGAAGTAGGTAATTTTATGTTTCATGTTTATAAGTATTATTTTTAAATCTCATGTTAATCTGGTGATACTTTTTAATACGCCGTTTGGTTGTGTTAAGAATATAAATAAAAATAATATAGTATTTTAGCGCATCAAACATAATTTTATTTATATTTTTGATATTTATATTTCAATATATGATATTTATATTCAATATTTTTGATAGTAGGTGCGCAAGCATTTTGCACAGTATTTTAAGCTTTTCGGCATCCACATTACATTGAAACAAAATAAATTGACTAATATAATGCCATTGAAAAAATAGAAAGACATTTATTAGAAAAACAGTTGAATGTGGAATATTATACGCATTTAATAGGTCAATGAACAAGCCTCAACTTGCAGAGTAGCCTAAAAAAAAAGTCTCGGTGCTTACGTCGATTTTTAGTTTGCAACTACGCAATCGTTTGTAACTTACACCATCGGCAAAGTGCAATTGCGCAGGCTAGAAACTATGTGGACTAACGGGATGTGTTTGCCACATACTGCCATTAATCGCCACGTTTACTTAAGAAGCCAACGCATGTCGATTCCGCACATATTTATCTATTGCGATCGGTTTCATGACGTCTTAGTAATTATCAGTAGATGCGTCGGATGATCCATCTTATTAAAATACGACGATGCATCCTAAGGGTTGTACATTACATAGTACCGCACCTATATGAAGTAGAAGCCAGTGACAGATGTGAAGAGCTAGGGAAGCATGGTCCAAAAATCTAGTTGATCCGATACGCGTTAATATGCTAAATATAAAATAAATTTTATTAAATATTGTAATATGTTGTATAATAATAATTTGTTTTATTACGAAAACATATAGTTTATTTGTCATTTATTTGCTGCTCCCTTACCATAAGCTGTTACAAAGTGTCAGCCGCATAAAGGTAGCCTTTTAACTATATATCTAACTATATATAATTTCTTCCGAACGGTTTAAGGGTGAAATACATGCATGTATATAGGATATATAAAAAAATCAATGTTTTGTAAAATGAATAGAACTTAGGGACTTGATCGCTTCACAATGACGCCACATTAGTATCTACAATGCACCTGTGCGAAGCCGGGACGAGTCGCTTATTTGATATGTGTTATTCATCATAATCTCTTGACGTTAATAAAACATACTATACACGCGATGATTATCTTGGCGCCTTATTTTCTATATAAAATAAAATAATAAAATATAGTCTTTCATTTATTTACTTAACGTAACATATTTTTTTTGTTTAGTACCTTGGTTGCCAAAGTGGTCCAGGTGGACCCCCAGGAGTTCACGGAAGACATCACGGGGGTCTACGTAGGCTTGACAAAAAATTGGGCTTCACAATTCGTAAGCAAGGGTCCACGAAAATTTATTAGCTTTCGCGATGTACTAAAATGTTGCTTGACATGGTCAGTGGAACGTGTTGAGACTTGCGAAGCGCCGCCGTCCGCAGCACTTGTTTCGACGAGCAAAAGGACGAAATACGACTTGAATATGATAACAATAATAATTAAAAATGTAATAATAATTCAAAAACTACATTTCGTATAGTATTTTTTACCTGGTTTAAAACGCGAGAGCCTGCAAATTCCTGTTGAATTTACAGACTCTCTCGATTTAAACCAGGGTAAAATTTTGATTCCTAGAATTCTGAGCACTATTGTCACAAAATATTGTTACTTACTATGTTACCTGTATATATATTTTTTTCGATTTTCATAACTAAGATTAATAGCCACAACTAGTGTTGATTTGTTGACTTCTTCCAGATCATTATGGACAACTTTCAGGTATCCAGGTTTCCTCACGATATTTCTTTCATCAAAGCGAGTGACAATTCATTGCTAATACGTACATAATTATGAAAAAAATTGATGCGAATGATAAATTAGAAGTGCCGTTTGGATGACTGATGTTCCAATCCTCGGGTCCTAATTTAGGTTACCGGCATAAAATTAAATTTTGTTTAACTGCCTATGTAAATTAGTATTCTATTCTTGTGTAGTTTTCCCCATTCTTCTAACTCCTATAAGAAAGTATTATCTACTCTTCCTGTGAGATAATAAAACTTCGGAACTTTCTAAACGGAATAAGACAGCAAATTTAAAAAGTTATAGATAAAAGAAAATCTTGGTTTCTCAATTATATAAATAGCACTGTATATATTTTTTGTAATACTTCTTATAATAAAACATTTTATGTGCGTTACAAAATAGTAAGAGTTTGCGGTGCAATTAAAGTTTTGCGCACTAAAGAACATCCAGGCTCTATTTTATCGATGAATTTTTTATGATTTGTATATTAGGATAAGTAATGGGCTTCTAGTAAAGAAATGTGATCATTAATATTATAGAAATTTATGCCCGTACATTTATCCTTGTTATACGAGTATGTCTTGTCCATATTTTAGTATTAGGCTTAGCTCACCTAAACCTGGTACTGACAAGGCTGGTGTCTCTATAGACACTGCAAAAACCGTCATTACAATAACTAACTAGATTAACTTATTTATCCGGTGTTATTTTATTCTTAAAATTTCGTTTGTCATATTTACATTAACAATTAAGTTAATTATAAACTGTATAAAAGAAAAAATCTATTACATTTTTGTTTATTGAAACTTATTTTAATTATATTAGTCTTATGTAGTCGGTTTGTGTGTAAATTTGAGGCTTCGATTTAACTCCGTAGCTAAGTTATTAGTACCCGCCATGTTGTTCTATTTTAAAATAAGTACGCACATCCGGCGCAGTTGCTGTTTAGAAAGAAAATTAGGCCACTAATGAATTATATGGCTGACGTAACCGACAGTTGACTTTTACCACAGACTATCCAGAACTCTCATGTTCACTATACGTGTATTTTATAAACTTATTCTAACATACACAAAAATATTTTCTTTATTTACGCTAAAGGAGTTTAGGACGTATATATAATTCAATGATATCATGTGTTGTTTTTTTTTATTTCATCATACAATATCCCAATAATCTCAGTTTCGATAATTTGCACGTTTTTAAAGGGTAATGTAATAAATAATCTGTAATAAATGAAGGCAACCTATGTTTCTCCTGATATGTAACAGTTACACAGCAACATTAGTCACTACAGTAATTAGAAATCTTCCATTTACGTTGAATAGTTGACTTGGAAACGTTTCAGAAAGTTAGGAAATGACATTTTATTTCTCAGCTCTGTATGACGAACATAATAACAATTCATAAGATATAGCGAGTTGATATTTAAAATCAATATAATTCATAATCAGTTTATTTTTATTTTTAGAGTATGATTTATATTTATCTTTGGTTTAAAATAAGTCTATAACTTCTGTAGGTTCGTCATAAATCGATAGAGGGACATTATGAGTGATACTTTACGGATCGGAATTTTTCCTGCTACAAAACTTTACAAACAGTATTGGGAAGTGTATACAGACGTATTCATTAACAAAATGGGGCCTTTACGTTGAGAATTAAATTGTATCAATAACATTATTTTGTACCACACGCCAAACCAGAAGTGCACATCATATTTTTTTTTAATATCGATCGTTTTCTCTCACGACACGGATCGTGTGTGCTCTCACGAAACTACAATCTAGATGTCTGACAGCAAGAAAGTTGAAAGCGTGAGTTTTTGCGATTATCAAGTAATTGTCTTTTTGTGAGCGCATGTTATCTGAATAGGATGACGATTCTTAGATTACGCATGTTGAATCGCAACTTATAGTGAATGTAACGATGTTTATAAATTACGATTATTGTAATAAAAGTATTAAGTTAAATTTTATAGATGATCATGTAAAAACCACATAATGTTTCAAGATGATCGTCTAGCCCAAGATCTTGTCTGTTCATCGAAATGTGGGTTTAATTATCGTATATCAAATTGTCAGTACAGCAGTCGTGAATCCCCGGTTCACGAGCGCTTCGCTTGTCAAAGGAATACCTACTTTCTTATATAATAAGACTCTACAGAACGCTCAAGGGTATTCTTAAGTATACACACATGTGTTATCACCTGTCCGCTATTACGTTTGAATACGACATAGATAAATGTTTCTCTGGCGCACACATTGTAAGGATGATAAAGCTTTCTTTTGGGCTTATTAGCCGAGTTTACTGCTGGTATCCAAGAATGTTATACTTACGGTATGTTATTCGTTGTTATGATCAAATGTTTTAAGTTATGTGACGGAGTAGGTTGGAAGATGAGGAACAAGGTTTAGACGATTTCCTATGATGATTTAAAGGTAGAACAATTTGTGTTTGGCAGTGTACGCTGACGAGGAATTGTGAGTTGGACACTTATGTTTCGAATTTTTCAATTGTGGCGTATGTTTGTCTGTAATGAAACAAAGTTGAATGACAACGTTATTAAGTGTATCTTCAGTACACACCACAAACTATTGAACAAGTCCAGAAACTACTTGGACATGACTTTTTGAAAACAATTGAATTTATAACAAAATACTAATCTGTCTAGATAAATCCGTGGTCTGTATATTTAATTTTTTTGACAAATTAAAAAATCTTAACCATTTTGATTTTTTTTTGTTTCTCTGTGTTTTGTTTCTATGTCCTGTTTTTAGTCAAGAACGGCTTGACCGATCTGACAGTCGGCTTGACGGATTGTTCAACACGAAGGAAATCAAAGGTGGCCGCCAGTATGAAATTAATTTTAGTATCATTAATCCTTCTATAATCTATCTCTGGGATTTGCGTAAAAATAACCTCTTTTAGAAGAGTTGTTATATCTATCATTTACGTTCTGTGGCGCTATCAGAATTACGTACCGTCATAATAATAGCTTGTGTTCATAAGATTTCAGTCAGAATAAATAAAGTGTTTTCATGAATCTAGATACTGTTTTGGCCGTATTTGGGCGGCCTAGAATACTCCCCCCAATCCCATGCTGGTAGAACAGGGTGTCGTAATCGCATCAGTGATACCTTTCGTCTTGTTGATGTCCATGGGCGTCCATGACCACTTACCATCAGATGGCTCGTCTGCTCGGGTGTCGGCTATTACCATAAAAAAAAAATACTGTTCATTCTTCTTCGCATTTAGGCCGTCACCGTGTTGATGTAGAGAAATAAAATAGAATGTTGTATTTCTGTTACCAAATCATAATTGAAAAACTCGACATGTAAAACGAAACAAGTACACCCATATACACTTGCACACATGCATACATATACAATCACTATATACTATTATTAGTATAGCTATCATGTAGTTTAGATTTAGGATTACGATTAAATTATTCCACATAAGTTAGAGAGGAAAATTTGTACTTCATCAATTTATACCTTTTATACCTTTTATTTTAAGTTATTTAATATATATTTGTATATCAGCATGTAGGTATGTGTATATATGTACGTAATTTTTTGTCTACTTTTGCACCTTACCAGTTCGGGCTTCTTCCTATAGTTTTACCCAAAGGTGTAAGTTATAATTTCTTGTATGCACAACAAAGCCCAAACTTTAACTTCTGTAGGAGTAAACTTACTATTGTAAATGAATTTATTGCTATTATTATTAGGCCAGTAACCCAGTGATTACATGCGCGTCATGTCCATTCATATCTAAATAGAAATTAATTACGCATTCACTAGTCTGCGTCCGAAGGTCTCGAGAACAAAAGCGTCTCCCACTACACTATTGTTTTTGTTAACAATGTGGATGTGCCGGAGTTCGGCGTGTCGTAACCGGGGATTTAACAATACCTGTCAAGTTTTGAGTGAATGAAGTCCGCACCGAGTTGTTAGGTATAATTTGCAATAATTTGAATTGTATTACAGCCGCTTCTTGAAACACTTCATGTCGTAGTGCCATGAGAATAATGATAATTGACAATAACACAGACTTAGGCATATGAATCGAGCTTTGAATTTTTGTTCTAAAATAGAATCGATAATTATTAAAACTACAAAGAGATATCTCTTTTATGGTTTTATTGCTGGCGTAGGTAATTAATTATCTCTGGTTTGTGTTCCGAATTTGAATATAGGAGAAGCTCAATTTTCGTAAATAGTAGGATATATCTTTGTTTCTTGATCATTTACAGTGAGTACTTGTCCAAAATGACCAAAACTGTTAAACAACGTTCTGTTACCAAGTTTTTAATATTAACCATACTTCAGTACGCTACCAAACAAAATAAAAAAATAAAAAATCTATTGACAGAATAGATTTTTCATTGGTAGTAAAGTATTTTGCCTATTTATTTATAGACAAACAAATTATTAAAAGACAAACTTATGAATGATTGTGGCGAACTGAAAACTGGCACATTCAAGTGGCGCCCTTGAGGGCCTACGCTATATTGGATTAGGGCTGCCACTTGACGCACGCGATTATATTTGTTTAGGGTTGCCGCTTATTTATACTAAAGTACAATACCTGTGAAAGGATGTCACTGATATCTTTGTAGTGATTGTTGGTGATGGTTTGAAAAAATCTTACAAGGATTTTAATATCAGAACCGAAAGGCAAAATAAATTAACGTTTTCTGTACTAACTTGAGTGTACATAAATCTTTCCTGCTCACTGTATACTCTTCTATTAGTATGTAATCTGTATTATCTTCTCGCACGGTGTTAAAGATTTTTACCACCCATAAAAAGCAAGCTGTTTAAATGTTAAATCACAGTATATATCTCCCTCGCCTGAATGGCAAAAATAATCTTGTGAACTAATTTGGTTTAAGAAATAATTATGAAAAGTAATTTCTGAGTGCTAAGCTAACTATCCGTCATAAAACATCATAAAAACTTCATAGGCGGCCGTCACCAATGTATGAGGGACAGTAATACTTTGGTCGAAAGTCGAAACGTATTACTCTTCAGCAAAATATGAGCATCTGCCTCTTGAAACAGCGTTGTAAAAAGGTGTTTTAACTTGATTGGTGCCAGGCTTAATAAACTTGTAGGTTCTTTTGGGGTTACCCCATTACGTTGAAATTTTGGATCCATCAATATTAGGGCACCGAAACAAAAACTTCGATAGTAGTACAACATCTTTGCATTTTTCTTTCTTTACTTTCTCTCTCTGTCTTTATCTCATACCGTAACACGGTTGAAATACTTATCATAATTTAAATACCGGGTCGTTTTAACATTGAGAAATTAGTTCGATGTGTGTAAATTGCTTAGAGCCATTACAAACCTGTGTTACCTGTGAAACTTTTGTTAGAGCCATAGTACAAAAAGTATTCATTTATTACACGGTGAATTATTTAAATTTAGCGTTGATTACACTTTCATTATTAACTTATTTATATATGAACAAATAAAATATCTGTGTAATATTGAAATCTAGGTTTATTGTGGAAGATTTTCAATATGTATTGATTTATTTACTTCATATATTCCATCCGAGAACCCATCACCAAATTAATTCTAAACAAAATTTAGCTGAGGTCGTTAAATTAAAATTTAGGTTTTTTTTTGTCTTTTTGATGTTCCTTCATGCAATTGTTTAGTGAGGGATTTACTGAAAATTAAATTTCTTTTGACAGCCCTAAAATTCAATTCTACATTCAATATTCAATGAGCCATTCTGTTGAAGGGCCAATAAGAAGATTATGCTTCTAAATTACACGAGTAGTTAAAAGGTTTTGTGTTAATATGCCGACTAATGGAAGATCTAACGGCTTAGTTGTTTGCTATCTTAATCTTTATCGATACTCGCTTGCAAATAAGTATTTATATCAACTTTACATTATCTGTAGATGTCGTGTTCTTAATTTAACATTGGTATTCTAAATTACGACAGTGCAACGAGGTGCAATTAATTACCTCGTTCGATAACACTGGCTGGCAGATGTAAATATTTTAAGCTAAGAAAAAATGGTATAAAATAAGTGAATCTATTTACTGAGAGTGTAATTAAGTCGATAGTCGATCGATGAAGTAATGAAATAATTCTGAAATATCTTTTGAAAGCTGTTTATTTACGCTATTTTTAAGTTTAATATTATAATATATTTAAGTACAACCATAAAATGATGGTAAATTTACTAGTGACGTGAAGTGATTGTGTAACATCTTGTTTAATGAGTACAGGCGCTGTTTTTATATAACCAACAAATTCAGCTAGAGAAAACAATAACGAATTATTTTGGTGTTACAACATGTCAAAACACTATCGAGGTTAATACAATCATACAACTGCTGAAATATTTATGGCGTTTGACCGCAAGAAATATTACGATTCAATGAAGTTATTTTAAGGTTATTATTATTATTTTTTCAATATTAACTAAAAAGCCTTTGTCATCATCATGACAATCACAACCCAAAACTATCTCGTTGTTAGGCTGGGTTCTTCATAATACGAGGGATACAGGGATAAAGACACAACATATGTGCTTTATGGCAGACAACACACTCATTTCAGAATATTATGAAGAACTCTCAGGTATGTAGGTTATTTATTTACTACAAGTAATAAGTGATAATTAATTTATTATACGTGCATGGTATACAACATCTGCCTGCTATGACCGATGTTCCCAAAGTGAAATATACGTACGATGAACAACGCGACACTTTTGAAAACATCAAACTTTGTTAATTAAAGTTTATGTTCCCTTTGACCTCCTTGTCTTGCTTATATTTCCTTTCATTAATTCATTTCAAAGCTGGTGTTCAATACTTCTAAGTCAGTTAATAACGGAGTTGGATATACAAAATGTGTACAGTTACTATAAAGGCTATTTCAAAAAGCATAGTGTTACTTTAATTAAAACGACAAATGATACTATTTCATCATTATTTTAAATATATTTTTTACACTATCGAAATATTTTTTCGTTTGATATTTAAATAATTTAAAATATTTAGACTAAGGCCCCTGAACGTTATCTACGATCAAATAAATTAAAGGTTCTGACTAAAATCAAATTTTGGCGTAATTAATTCTAAACGAAATATGAAGACGTATGTAAATGAATATTTTATCTTAAAGATTTTCAATATAAATTTAACAAAATACTTATCTGCTTTACATATAATAAATAGCTAAATTTCTTTTCTGCCTGCTAAAGTTACTGCGGCAAAATGAAGTACCTATATACCAAATACCTATGTCGTATTAATTTCAGATGAATCTGATAATTAATCTAAGTGCTTTCAAAGTCAATAGCTCGATAGTTTAGTGGTTCCTTCGATAAAGGGAAATTTCATGAGTCTCGAGAATATTCTTCAAGGTATGTAAAGTCTGCTAATCTACATCTGGCCAGCGTCGTGGACAATGCATTGTGGCCCTCACACAATTTACTCCTTCAGTCAAAATAAATTTTCGTAGACACGAGGAACTTTTCATGACTTAACCACGAAATCATGCAACGTAATAACAACGATGAATATACCATGAGTTATGGTCAACGTGAGGACATTCAGCGCATATCACGTCGCTGCGTCACGTTAAATCCTCGCCAGCGACGGCACTGACGATGACAGATATTAACGAATTTCACGATAAAGCCCGACCAGGAACATACGTCAGTCCGGTTGCAGAACTAACGATACAAATAAAGATCGATCCATTCATGAAATAACCGATCGTCTTTTGACATTATCGTACAAATGACAGAAAAAAAATGTCAAACATTAGTCATATGATGATATAAGGTTTTTATGACATATTTATTTTGTATACAATTTTGTAATTAAAATTCTGCAAATTCAACGCGATTAAGCAATCTCCCACGACGTTATATAAATAAATAACACAACCACACTCTCACATGAGGATGCGGGTAGCATAGACACTCATGACCGGGAATCGAACTCGGAACCCCTCGTTCGGCAAGCAGGGTCACTACCAATCGGACTACGGGATCGTCAAATATTATCTACAGCTTTAGCTGGAACCGCAGTTATCTAATGGATATTGAGCATTTATCTCATCTTACAAATTAAAACACGAGAATTTATTGATCCCCGATCCTGCACCGGTGCGGGGCGGAGCAAAATGTTTGTGGCCAAACATGTCAAGTTCGTTTTGACCTCAAAAGCGTTAGTGTTTAACTGCTTCTGTCCAAACAAATAACTGGAACTAATCGCGTAAGTATCCGAAACAACGAAGCGTTCTTGTATTCTTACCGTTACTGAGGGCCTAGACAAATACTATTAGCTTACTTAAGAAACAATAGCGATGACATATTTCAAAAGACGTTAAAACGGAGTCTCTGTTTTCTTATTATTGATTGAATAAACGGTCTTACTTTGGTCTGTCAATATACAAAGGAAGGTCGAACGTTTCCTCTGATCGCGTGTAGGATTTCTAATACATTCGATAGGACAGGAAGGTACCACCGAAACGTACCTATTAAGAGACATAAATCATCGATTTGACATCATATCATTCCCATATCGGTGCCAGACCTGGTACAAACTTGATTACCTTAATCAAACATTTACTGTTGACTAGCGATTTGCTATCCTTACCCTATTACAAAGCTGTAGGCTCTCGAAGTACATTTATTTTTTGTTATATTTTGTGATAAATATATCTTTAATAAGTATATTTTTTTTGTCAGTCTATATATTCTTTAAAAAAGGAAAACGTCTGGACTGATCTTGATGAAGATTAGTATATAAAAAGATCATTTTTTTAATGTTAATAGCCTTAAAACGAGCAGACGAGCAACCTGATGCCTTTTTTTTACATAAGATAATGCTTGACAACAATCCCACCTGATGTTAAATGGTGATGAAGTCTAAGATGTTAATCGCATTAACTTATAATAGCCTATTCACTCTTCTCTTGAAGACTCCCACGTCGTAAGTAGCCAGGAACACCGACGCGGGCAAGTTATTTCAGTCCTTTGCAGTGCGGATTATGAATGAAGAGGTAAACCGCGTCGTCCGTGCAGGTGGTACGTTCACTACGTAAGGATGGAAACCCGCCGTACGCCGAGTTGTTCGATGGAGAAACGGCGATGGGGGAATTATGTCGAACAATTCCTACGCACACTCTCCGAAATGTATCCTATAGAAGACCGAGAGGCCGGCAACCCTGCGCCTGTGCTCAAGGCTTTGCAGATTGGTTCCAACCAGATCTGGGTCAACAATGAGCCTCTTTGCACGCCTCTCCATCGAGTCCAATGCTGATAGATGACATTTGGCAGCACCAGCCCAAATGTGACAACAGTACTCCATACACGGTAGAGGGGGCAACCTTCGCAAGAACCCCAAGTTTCCTTGCAGTCGCTTTAGCCTTGGACTCGATGAACCGACCAAAGCTGAGATTCGAAGAAACTTCGACTCCCAACAATTGAAGACAGTCAGTGCATTCTAGGGATATATTCCAAAAAGTAGGAGCCAAGTTGAACGGACTCCTCTTGGCGCTGAATAAACACGCCTGTGTTTTGGTTGCGTTGAATCTCAGAAGATTGGCATCGCCCCATTCGGACACTGCCCGAAGTGCGAGACTCATACGTTCCACCATGGCCTCACTTTCGGACTGTATTTCTTCTCTACTGGCTCGAGGTTTCGGAAGGTATCTCTCCACCAAGGCTTTGGTGGCCGAGAAAGAAGAAGAATGAAAGAAACTGGCTCTCAAGCCAAACATGAGGTTCTGCGAATGAAAAACTATTTATATGATAATGATAGATCTGCTGGTACTTAAAAAAAAAAAGGTATTCCTTCGGCAGCCATATTCACTTGTTCCTTTCCCTGTGCATGTCTGTGTGAGCCATAATAGTACTATGGTGTTCTAAAACTTATAGTATATATACTAGCAAATGCCCTTGCTTCGCTTCGGAAAAACTACCTAATTAATTACTAAAAAAAATGCATCTGCATTTTTCATTAATTCATAACTTTTTTGTTTATAGACGAATTGCAATAAAACAAACTAAGTTTTAAGTGACGCTGACTGTAATGCATAAGTTAAAACCAGAACGAAATCGGTTAAGCCGTTACTGAAATTAGTTTGAACAAACGCACAGACAAACAGACAAAAATTCTAACAAATATTGTTTTGGGTTCTATTGCGTTAAGGCCCCTAATAATATTTTTTCTCATATATCGTTCATGTACAGAAAGCGATATATTAGAATTTTATTATTAGAATAGATTAATGTAAATCTGTCATTTAATTACTTTTCATTTGTTTGAATATTATTAGGTTATCTCATTTTGTTTATATATATATATATATATATTATTTGTAATAAAAATGTACACGATTATTAAAAAAAATAGGTTTTATTGCCTTGATTAGACATCATTGCGTTTATGTAGTCTATCATCTACGCAATCACGTGTCCTCACGACATACCAATTTGAGTTATTTCAAAACATACAGAAAAGCTCAACAGATTTATATGGTAATATAGAATAGAGATAGTTTAAAAGATATCGTTTTTTTTAATATTGATTTTTACTGATTTTTAAACACTTTATTGTTGACTTCATGATTGTCTTTTCAAAATGACGTTTATCAGAAAATTCAGTGGATCGCACAGATATATTCGGAAATAATAAAAAAACTTAATGCAGCAAGTGGGACAGCGAGAAAATCGTTTGAACTCTGATCGGTTAGCACACGCGCATCGTCGGAAAATTGAATCACTCGAGGATTTTTTTATTGCGTAATTTCAATTATTGACGTTGTCCAACATTCGCCACCTATTTCCCACCACACTTTTTACTGTCAAGAAATGGTTTTTTGTATGTGTAATTATTTATTACAATTGTATATACCTTCTTTCACTTACTAAGAAAAATTATTAAGTCACGGTAGATTTCACGACCGAACTATGCAAGTTTCCGTTTGTTATTTACTTACACCTAATTTTTGTTTGAACATTTCGATCTATGATATAATAGCCAAAAGCATTTTATTATACTCCGCGATGATATTAAGTTACTTCACATGTTCATTACGCTTGGTGAAGTAAGTTATGTAACTTTTATCTAAAATGTGTGTCTGATTTGATTTTTTCCATCCAATATGTATTTTTTATGTAATATTTTTTTTGATGAGAATCGAGTACAGCTCTTTGGTGACATATCTCCTGTCGATTTTCGAGGTTTTGACCAAACCAGTCCGTAAAGAGAATAACCGCCGCGGCTAAGGGGGTTGATTCAAAATAATCTTTATGGTTTTAATGTTTTTTCATCTTAAAGTTATAATTATTAGTTACATAAGTAAATCGTAAATGTAATGTAAGTAAAAAATATTAATTTTTTATGATTATTAAACTTCAAAATATCCAGCGCAGCGGGCGAGAAACACCTTGTCTAGTTATAGTACCTGAATAACGAGTTTCATAAATATAGTTAATAGTATCATGCGTTACTTTGCGGAAATTTATTGTTATCATATTGGTATTACGGGGTCTTACCCTGAGCATGTTCCGTTCCGGAACGAAACACGTGTTGGTGACGATTTGTATGTTGGTATATACTTTTATTGATCATAAATTCACGTTTTCCTTCGTTGGAGGGAGGGAGGTTCTATGCATGTATAAAAGTATATACCATCATACATTGTCCTTCCGGAATCTCTATATTTTTCACCACACACAAATTAATTTACAACTATGAGTAACTAAAATTAAATAAACTAAAGTTACAAATCTGTTTCAGTGATGGACAAGAATAATATAGTCACTAAGCACCAGTAATGAGTAATATCGACTCTTCATTGAATCAAGTTTACTGTAATATCATTTGAGAGACGATTGCAACCCATGGTCATCTTCTATCGGTTGTCTACTTTCACATTAAACTATGTTTGTTTTAATAAATATACATATCTAGCTTACCATATCGCCAGGTTATATAGGTTTTATAATTCACCGTATAACACACTAGAATATTACATTCATTATAAGTTGTCGAATTGACTTTAACTAGTTTTATTCTAATGTCATGTATCAGTTGCAAATGTTCACATTTACCAATATATGCATGCAGGTAACTGATTCTACTTGTATATTTTGACTGAAGTAGCTCAAGTTTCAACTTCCTTACTTAGATAAAATCTTGTCGACTTACAAATCATTGGTATAAAAAATAATTTGAAACTTATGTCTCTGTGTGCATGCAAAGGTGTGCTATCAAACAATACATTGTTACAATTAAAACGGAAATAACCAATTACGTATTTTAAGGGGAAAATTACCAAATGATGATTTATGAGAAAAAAATACTTGACTAATGATCAAAGAAAAATTTTGGAAATAAACTACAAATACATAGTGTAATATCGTGAACTTATTATAAAAACTAGAATGCAATAAGGAACACAGAGAAAGACAGAGATCTGACAATTTATTTGTGAGTTTATGCTTTGTCCCGTAACAATATTATGTTGCGACTGAAAATCCCATGTGTTATCATTAATATTTATGTAATCGCTCGGAACAATGTGCAGTAGGCCTATTCGAATGTGGATAGAGAATTTGTGTATAATATATTTGCTGAGATCCCAGGGCAGAGATCATCGAATCAATCGATTAATTCGATGTTCATTCGATTTCAATTTAGAGGATCATAATTTTTCATACGCATTTTTTGTAGGTTAATTAAATTGTCAATTAACATTTATTACTTATAATTAAAGAACTTTGCTATATTATCAAACTAACGTGGCTTCAAACTTTTTTTTAAATTCAACTTACATAGAGATTAAATCGATTTTTCATCGATTACAACCAGTGCATTTCATCTAAGTACAACCTACTTTCAGAGCAGTATTTAGTAATTTCAATCAACGTGTGTTTGAATACACACACGTATATTTTTTTCGCAATTTCCACTCAACTCTATAAATATACTGGATACACCGTACTAATGATAATTTTACCTTCCGCCCAGTCCATTGCGCCCGAGATTAGCGTTATGAACCTGCTTGCCGCGCTCTTCTTTAGTTTACTTTAATTTACAAATACTAAATAACGCGATTGTTAATACCCATCAAGGCTGTCTGAATGTCATACGATGGCCCGTTTACGTAGTGCACTTCGCTAAAATCTTTGCGTGATGTCATAGTATGTACGAATGACCAATGCTCATACGCAAAAGAAACAAGTTTCATTTTCGATGTTTTCATATTGTTTAATTAATAAGCGCTATTTATTCCATTCTATTTCTATTATTCTGTCCAATATATTAAAAACATAGATGTCAATGGCAGAATCGCGTGTGAAAGGGTCTATTTACTTACCGATTATACTCGCCCAGTTGCACACGGTAGCCATTTTGTTTTCAATCTGTAACAAAATGGAGCAGAGTTAGTGCACCTAAATTGATAATTGAGCAGATTCTTGAGTTGTTACATGGTAAGGGTTAGTATTGGATGTCTTTCTGTAAAACATGAAATGGTGCGTTTGAGTAGTGCCGGTAGTTTTTGCTCCCAATTTAGTGTTGAAGGTACAAATGTGCAGTACCTAAATCGAGGAGTTTAAACATTTTACGTTGTACTTCTCAATCTTGACGCCGCACGAATATCATGTGTAAACTATGCGGATTACATTACTCAAAGCAAAGAGATTTCGTTGCTAGTATGTAAATGAAGGCTCAGTTACTCACACAAATGACACACTCGAATATCTCGTGTTATAGTTGACATAAACGTAAGCAAGTATGCCATCATAAACTATCAAGATCCAAGAATAAAGATTTAAGTATTCGATAATAACCAGTGTTGCCATGACCATGACACATGTAACTGGTTCAAAATATTAATATAAAATACAAAATGTGTAATATTTGCGATGAAGTCTAAAAATAGTTAATTGCCTCTTAAATATTTGCCTTGGTTATTGAAACGGAGATTTATCAGCAAG
>DWPT01000147.1:0-29752 GCA_018251895.1 Agathymus mariae mariae
CGACGCCCTCGGGCAAAGGATCTGACGACTGAGTTGTGTTGAATAGAAGTGTGAAAGGAAAAATAGGTGATAAGTTTATTGAAAAATCAGCTCTGGTAGCCGGCGTTGGAACTCTTTTATGTTGTTCGCTAAAAGTCCACAATGAGCAAAAACAACCGACGGACCATCTGATAATAAGTAGTCGCCACTGGGCATGCAAATTTATAAGATCTGGAGCCTTGAAGGTAATTGTGAATCAGCTCATAACGCTGCAATCAAAAAAAAAAACTATTAAATGTTACGGTAATTGAAGAAATGACGTACGATGGTCGAGAGCTGTATGTTTCAGTTGGGTCTTTGTATCCGGCGACTACCAATTGAAATGTTCTAGCGTAATTGTCGCGTCCGCTGGTCAACAGGATGATAAACGATGAGCATGAGCGGTTGTCTTAAACTAGGCTCGATGAAGGGTCTTACACTTTAAAACAATTTGTATCTGTGGTTTTCAATTTTGACAGATACTGTGAGCCAGCATTAATCGCAAAAAAGGCAGTGTCTTGTCGGTTGTACAACCATCAACCTTTTCTAATTGCAAGTGTAAAGACAACGTAGTCTCATGCTTATGTAACCAGATGTTTATACAACGGTCGAGATCCCGACATTTGAATATAACTACGCTGAAATAAATTAAGACAGCTTGTTTGTCTCGCAGCTCACATTATGTAGATTCGTTCCTAAAAATACTTTTTTGAGAAATAAACGAACTGTGACTTCATATAGAAATCTTCGCCTCGAGGTATAGAGAAGTGGGAGATTGTCGGTCGAAGTTATAAGCTTATGGTACTGTGTTGATTTAACTTTTTGATTTGGTTCTTTCCATTTTATTTGTAAAACAAAAATCTCAATATGGTATGGAAAACATTTCGATTTTAGAGGGCTGAAATGGAATTGCACAACAATTTTATTGCATGGTGTAGGCTCTTCTCACTTGCTGGCTCAGCATTAGCTGACGTATTTAGCACATGTTTAAGAGACAGGTCATACCTGAGACATATAGTGTTTTTCCATATGAATGAACAACGATTGGAATCAAAATGTGGAATTTTATTTATTGATCAATCTGATTCAAATTTAAGATTTTAATAAATTTTATAATAGACTCACTTGAGTTCTGTATGGGCTATATGATATAGGCAATTATTAGGCTGTGCAAACGTATCATGACTCATTAAACCGAAAGTGTTACAATTCGGATTGGAAATAAACGATTATTGTCCATAATTCCGTATCAGCATATTTTTTACATTAAAAACTAGATACATACATATATATGTATAGTATAATATACTCCGAATGATGTCCTCCGAGATCGCTAATCGCCAATAATTTATGTTGTGTCGTCGAGTGTCGTCCAAAGGGCGGGACAGTGATAATGGTTATGGGAAAAGTTCACCGTATTAACAGCCCTATTCTGTAGCAACTTCCTTTAGGTCTGCCGTTACGTTTGCTTGTCGACATTTTCCAGATATTGCGTGATATATCCATTAACATTATGGTTCGGCTTCCAAGTGTTTATAGTAGCATGAGATTCATTTCTTTTGCTGATCATTTACTGCTGTGGAGTATTTAAAGTTAAAAAACAGCCCCAACCCAGCTCCGTCTTGGGCACATTTTTTATCACAAAATGAATAGAACACCTCGTTTGTCAGTCAGAAATGACAACAACAACTTGTGCCAATACATATTTCCTGAAAGTCATTCGAGTGAACGCGAGCAACGAGCTGAGTTTTAGAAAAATATCATTGATTATTTCCATACAAATGACATTCTCAAAAATTACGCTGAGTAACGCTTTTGTAACATTAATCACATCGTAAAAAATGTAGGAATTCGGGAAATATAATCAAAATCTTTATTTATAAAGTCCTTTTTTGGTTATCAAAGAGTGAATGCAAGTAGGATGTCAGGTTCTACTTTTCCTTGACAACAGGAACGGACCAGTTCCCGCCTGTTGGAGATCTTTGCGTTTGTATACGTTGATAAATTTATTTACCTGCGAGGCTAACTACCCCACTTCTCCTAGAATTAACAGTGAATTGCATTCAATATGTTCTGGGTTATCTACCTATCTACTAGAATCAATCACCACTGCTTATGTACTGGTTGTGTTGGATTTCAGGATTCTTTACAACCTTAAAGTCTGTTTGAGGGTATAGTTACATTAAATTTGAAATCCGTATTGTACTTCTTATTATGATAGTAGTACTATGACGATGGGTCACAAGCATTGAATTCGTTTGTGTCCATTTTGCTAGCATCAATTAAGAAAAACTGTTATGTTAAAGTTAAAAGTAAATATTGATAGTTTTCATGGAACAAAGCGAATATAATAATTATTTCTCATTCGATCTGACTCTATAAATAGTTTTACGCTAGTACGCTCAACAGATGTTATGTTTTCACTATACGAGCTGATTAAATCATAATGCATAAATATTACGATTCATATTATATTATTATTTTTGACCGATATTTATTTTCTGTGAACCCAATGGTAACAACGACCGTGCGACAATTTGTTCGTAACGACCGTTGTTAAGTTAGTGAGATTGGCTATTATTGCAGAGGCGTCGATTGCGAGTTTTCGCTCCTCGCGCATCACTTTCGCGAAGTTTCACTGAATCACATCGAAGTGCGTCATTGTTTTTAACAAGTTGATTTGAGCTTCGAAACAGCGCAAATTCTATTTGTTATGTTTTACAACAAAAGTGCCCCTCGATGTGTAAGTTTTCGCGCAATGTTTGTCTTTGTCGAAGCGAGATATAGTTGTTTTCTAATAACTTGTAGAAATTTAGCTTGTGTTTAGAATTCGAACTAAGGCTGTCGATATTTCGAGTTAGAAGCAACTTAGAAATGTTACCACTTTATTTATAGTTATTCAAGTTTCTATTCAACTAGTGGTAATGCAATTTCAATATTATATATATATGCATACTGCAGAAAACAATATTTAAATAGGAAGATAGTTACAAAATCTTATCGGCTAGCTCTAATAGAAATTATAAATCTGATATAAGGGAGTAGGCGTTTGGTTTACACAAATTTTCATTGTAATTATTGATATATTATTATCGGTATAAATTTTTAAATATCTATATATTTCTCTATATAATATGTTTATAAGTACTTTAATGTTTTATTATATATATTATATATATATATATAAATTTGTGAGTTGGGTATTTATTTTTATCGATCTTTTTATTGTTGCCACCGGCCAACGATTTCACACGTACGCCGTAAGCTGACTGTAAGAGAATACTCTCTGCTGTTTAGGTTTATACAATAAAGTATAAATAAATTAACAATGTGCATTTGAATCGCGATGATTGTTATAAACCATGCATTTTGTATGTCCAGACGCGATATATATATATATATATATATATTTTACTCTCATTCTATGAATACGCTGGACATCTTAAAAGAGGTTCTAAGCCACGAGAGATTGTATCAAAACACATACTATCGGGCAGTTCGAACAGCCAACCGCCCAACGTGTGAGCAAGCGTAACTTTGACGTTTTAATAAAATTTTAGTTCCATTTCGTCGTTTCTTGAGCCCGAGATAACCTTCTTTACTATGTACACGCCGATGAACAAGTGACAACACTTTGGTGGTCGGTGGGCTTCTTATCACCCAATTTATAACCAACAATGCTCGTACACGGCGATAGGTTTCATTATCCGCCTGGCTACCTTCCTAATTTTCTTTACAGAATCAAATGTGAAACGTTTTAATGTGTTTCGGTCACAGTTAATTAAATAAATAAATAAATAAAATAAGGTCGCACCATAAGACAACTTTGATAGTATTCATGTCCTATTCTAAAACTCGTATCCACTATCCGTGACTCCACCTCGGAATTTACATCTTTATCAAGGTCGCGATTGCGGTAATAATGAATTTTAGTACTTGTAATTTGCTTTAACAATTTCCGCACTACGAATTTAATTAGCTTCCCCGACATTTACATTCGAGGGGCACCGACGTAAAGGTGAATAAATTATAAACAGTATGATTTGAAATTAGGGGTCATTTATTAGTTAAAAGGTAATTTCAGGAAAAATAAAATGTAAAATTCTTGATTTATAGAGCTGACCTCTTAATACGTTATGTTACTGTAAATAAATGCTTCATAGACGATTCCAATTAAAATAGGACAATATATCTGTATAAAAGCGGCACAACCAGACTTCGTATTGGACATTTATCTATCGTAATAAATAGCCTATATGCAACTGGTATAATATACCTTTCAGATATATAATAGTTTTTAAAATAGGTAAAGCGATTTCACATATCACCCTCTGCGTGTACACAAACTCGCAAATGAGTATTCTTTCTTATTAATATTTTTAAATATAGTATAGATTAATACGTGAAGGAAACCCTTTGTAACCCCATTTTCCCTTTTGTTTGTCAATCGATTTCCTTTTTTATTTTTTTACTTGATAGCATCTGATTTATGGAAAAATGTTCTTGTAAAACTTAAAATTCTCTATGCATTAATAGACAAAATAACAGTATAATTTTCCCCTCAATTATAGAGCTATTTTTTTATTTTGTTTGGTGACTTTTGACAAGCTTTAATATAAAATATTTTTTGGAAACTATGTCGGTTATATCGGTCATGGTCGAATTCTGAACCCGGCGAACAAGAGTCGTCATAATGCCTCCGATTTACTTGTCAGGTCAATTGCCAGTGAGTTAAAATGCCGCAGTTTATCCACGACTACTTTCAGTCACCACAGTATGTTTATATATGATATCGGCCTACTATAATATTTATGTATTTTTATATGTTATTAATTACTTGCAATATATTAATTACTTTACTTAAATAATAAATTATTACCTTAGAATAATTTCACTGTAAACTCGACAACGCATACATAACGCCCATTTAAACGGTGAAGGTTTTAAACTAGCTCGTTAGTGGAGTTACGCGGCGGTAAAAATAAATCCCTACAATAAAATGGTCCCGTATAAATTAAACGCATCGCTAGAGCGGTCGCGATGCAAAAACGGGAAGGACTCGTGACTTACGCAATGTGCGGTTGGCTATAGTCTTCGGTCAACAAAATTTTACCTGTTCGTGTGTTAACAGATCATACTATTTAATCCTTAGCAATTATGATTAATTTTCAGAAAAATGTTTAAACTAGCACAAATAGTTGTAGTTAGAAAATTGAAGAGAGACAAAAGAAAGTAATACGTTTTCTATTGAATAATCACTGAAGCTAATGTTTTAAATTGCAATACAATATATTGGTAGCGACGCTGACGAAATTCGAAAACCTCAAAATGGGCATGACATAAATGACAAACTGATCATTTACGTCGCTTAACACTTCTTGTCGTTTTCGAATCTGTATCGTAGACAAACTGTACATCGTCTCGGTTGTCTGCTTTTAGATGCTACTGTCGGCAATTATTCGTATTGCACAAAAAAGAGGAAATTGCCGAGTTTCGTTAATACAGAAGTAAAACTGCATTAAAAATAAATTAAAGGAATCACATTCACAGGACACCGTTTTGTGGCACACTGGTGCTAGTGTCGGATGAAATTCAAAATGAGTTGATCATTAGGTGGTATTCTGTAAATACACTTATGCATGTAATTTTTTGCTTCTCCCACCATTTCGAAAAGGTGCTTTAAATTTGAGAGGAAGGAAGGCAAAAAACTCCTCAGCACATCTTTTAAAACAACAAATGGCAATTACGAAGTAACTTTTAACCTGTGCGCAATCGGCTGGGGTACCGGCACTTCCAGACTTCCAGGCGTCCTTGTCATTTACGTATTCTTCTTTATAACAATATACTTGACCTACAAGCTATTCTTTAACACGTCGCTCAAACGTTTTAGTAGGTAAAACACTATAAATTTTGGAAGCTTATAATAAATATTACCTTACGTAATATAACTATTACACAGTTAGTAGAAATGAAGTCAAACCATGTAATAGCTTTTGTTTGAAATTTATTTTGATAGAAATCAAACGTGAACAATACGTTCTCATAATCTCTCTTCTGCCGTAGTTTCTGTGAAGTATAGATTATTACGGTAAAAGAGAACTTCAAGTGCTGGGAAAGTTAGTGAAGCTATCTCAAAATATATTTATATACATACTTTCATTGATAACCACCTTCTTATTATAGAATAATAAGTACCTACAAAATAATAAAAAGTGGGTACTTTCAAACATAATTTTCACCTATACATGAATATTACGTAGTCGCGTTATCATTGTGATGCAATTCGTGTTCCAAAGTGAAAATCTCTATCGTATCGATTTTCACAGATCACAAAAGGTGGAAGATTATTCATTCGATGCGTATATTTTATTAAACTGGTACTCTTTCGCAAAGCACTGAACAAAAGTCGTACAAAACGAAGTGCGCTCCTCGTTGCGTGGTTGACGTGATTTAAGCAGTGTACCGTCGCCCCGTATCTTAACGACTGAAGTGTTTTGTTAAGATAAATTATGGCCTCTGGTGAGTTATCACGTTAAATGTGGCGTGGGACATTTAAGGGGGCCTATTTTGTAACCCCTATCTATTGTGTCTGTGTCACGTGTGGTGAAATATTGGTATTAAAAACGTTTGGTTATAGTATCAAGAGGCGATCTATTTGGCAGATCATAATCTAGATAGTGAATAGACGAATGAGACGTTTAAAAATAGGAGCGTTGCAGGCGTTTTCATGCAGGTTGTTAACTTTATCTGTAATTACTGCAAATAGGTTGTTAACTTTATCTGTAATTACTGCAAATATGTATAATATTGATTTAAAATATATGCTGAGGAGTTCCTTTCGTTGATTCCCTTTGAATAGGTAGTACAATTTTCTTAAACCACACCAAGTATTGATGTGTCCGATAAATTTTTGAACTTGAATAACCATTCTGTTACGTCGTTACGATTTCAATAATTCGTTGAAGTTGTAGCCGATGACAAGAGACGTATAAATTTAGAGTGTTGCCTATGGTATATTTGTAACAAAACATAGTATTTATAAGCACTTTTTGCTCGAAGCAATGTTGTCCCTATTATGCGTATATAAGCTTTGGGAAAAATGTGAAGAAACGAAAGCTTAATACTGTGTTATTTTATCGTAAAACCGAATTATTATTGTTATTTGTCTACAAATAACTATATTTTTGAAAGTGACATTTCGGAATGGTTTTATTAGGCTTATAAAAATTTGCCCGTAAAAATAGGAATTGTATCTTGCGAAGACATTAGTCCGAATGTATTGCCAGGTCATTTTGTTTTTTCGTAATTAAGAAAGTATTCCTCAAATTCTTACATTTATTATTTATCTAGAAATGACAACCATCATACAGCGACAGAAACAATTTATTTCCAACCGATAGATAATCAGAATAACACGAGATATCTCTCTTACAATAAGTTGAACAAATAATTAATTACCAGCCTATTTGTCGGAGCGAGGCGCGGCAGCGTTATCCCTAACACAAACAGACCGATCAAGAGATCCTTTGCTAATAAAATATTAATTCTTTGTTCTTAAGCCAATTGTTTTCCGTTATTGTCGGAGTAATCTCCGCCGCGTTAAGGTGGGATGAAATTGTTAAAATGATGGTAATATGTGCATTACTATAGGATATTATGTATGAACTGGGAAGTTATTGTCATCTCAAATAAATTTTCGTTAATACGACCTTTTAATTCTCAAAACTTGGTCTAAATATTGAGGTTTCACTAACACAGTGAAATAAAACTGAGAATGATGATTATAAAAAATAATTATTTTATATTGATTATAAATGATATTCAGTTTAAAAATAATTTTGAGAATTGTACTATTTCAGCTCACCTGAATCCATAAGATAATGTTATTCTGCGTTCATGCAATATTTGATGAAAAAGGAGTAATTTATTGCTATTATAAATTAAATGGTGAATATACATGGATATTATCTATATAAAAAAATTGTCTTTGTGTCATCATACGTCTACAAAATTAAAATTGCATCTCAAAAATATATTGTTCTTGATACTCATGACTTTAGCTAACCTTCATTTAATTTATATTATATATAAAATATGTTATAGAGCCTATATACATTCGGAATAATGGGCTTTCCAAATGGTAAAATACTTTTACAAATGGATTGTGGTTCCACATCTCGGTTTAAAATATTAACCAGTAATCCATCCTCAGTTCGCTTCGGGATACAGGATTTTTACATTCACTAAAAGTAATCAAATTCTCATTGTTATTTTACTTTCCTTTTTGAGAGTATCACATTCAAACAAAGTGCCAGATAATTGTTTTTTAACGTATAACCTATTATATATGATTAATTATTATTATTATTATTCGGAATAACGTACCTTGGAACTGTCGTAACCGTGATCAGTATATAATTCCAGCTGAGTCAACGGCAGTTGTTTTCCACTAATGTTGGATATATTATTTTCCGCAATTATTAATTTTTAAGCAAGTACACTTTTGTACTTCATGAAACGACAGTTAGATTTTGGACACCGTCGCGAATAGTCGTCTACAATTGGGAAGTCATAACCTTTTTGTAATTAATATTCGTGTGTCGAATAAATTAGTGTAAGTGGTTAACGTAGTTTTGTTTTTTTCAAACTGTTGGAGGAGGCCGCGTAACGGAACGGTAAAAGAATATTTCAAATAGGTGCCACAGTTCCGGATATTACCGTCATTCACACTCACACTAAACTCACAAAATTCACTCTCTTTTTATAACAGTGACATAGATATTGGTACAGATAGCTATGTTATAAACAAACTATTTTTGCAACATGAAATAAAGCCGACGAAGAGGTTAAAAAGATTATCATTATATTTTTGTTGCTTTATACAATTTGTACGACAGTGAATTTTATTTGTATTGCATTCTATTATATTGCTTTCTGTTGTATTGTATTTAAAAGCCAAGATATAAGTTATTAATATAATGTACAAGATTAAAGTTTGTTGTACTTATAAAGATAACTGTAACCATTATCACTCATGCAAAAACATACTGGTCAAGTCCGATTCGGTCTCATGTCACACAAGTTCCGTACTATAAACGTTTGCGCGAATATTATTTTTTTGCAAAAAATATAGATTGGACAACTTTGTGAACTATTTCTACATATTTATACTCCGTATTTGTTTCTCTCTCTCTCTCTCTCTCTCTCTCCAAAGAAGAGAAACAAAAATATACATACTATCACCATAATATACCCACCGACGTACAATAAATGCGGTTACAATACATTATCTGTTATAGTCGCATTGCCTCCACTGCAGGCTGTTCAATGAGTTTCGATTGAAAACATTCGCACACAGCCGTCGTACGAAGCTAACGTTTCAAACTGAACGATGCTGAAACATCTATTTTTATTGCGTTGTTTATTTCTCTAACGTTCTGACATCTGTAAAACTCTTGTTATCTTGTTACAAATTTATTACGTTCACATTATTGCATTAAGTGTTAAAGTTGTTTGTTTTCTTTTCATTTATGTATAATGGCTGCACATGTGAGCGAATAAACTGTTGTATAAGTATGTATTTATCTATCTCTACTTAACCAAATAATGATGGTTGAAAGGTGGACTTAAAGATTTAAGACATAAACTTACCTGCTATAAGGATTTTCTCTCACTCAGTATTAATACAATAAGGAATTCATTTTCGTACAATGCTGTGAGTTTGCGTATGTTTATGCGGAAGGTATTCTTCTCACCGAATGAATGAATGAAGTAATATTTATTCGTAGTTGGTTTTTATATTTTTCGAAAGTCATACTACGATATTCCTTCAACAAATCCCTACCGTGAGTGATCCCGGAAGAAGAAGCGCAAGAAACTCCCGAGTATTATTTTTCCTAGTAACAGTTACAGAACGTACTTACGGCTACAAATTAAACTCATATGCAAGCGGTCTTATCCTTAAAAGTAATCACCAAGATTGTAATAACCCTTTCGCATACTAATGTTTTTGACGTGAGTTTTTAATTTACAATATGTAATGGAATGGAATTGTAATGGAATTTTATTATAAATATTATTTATTTATATAAATATACACATCTACCCATGAAAGAGCTTACTTTTTCGTAACTTTACCGTAAATTTACCATTCGAAAGATACATTGTTCCGAATGGACACAGGCTATGTATTACGTATGTAAATTTGCATAACTGTTCAACGCGAACGAAGTCAAGACTGAAGTTAAGGTTAGAATCAGTTTTGAAATTATACTCGTGTCGCATTAGGAGTATCATCTAAGTATATATTTTTAGATTGTAATCTATGTTGGCTGGTGAAGAAATATTATGTACAGTGAACGAAATATTTGTGTTAATAGCTGACAAATGATCTGACGGTACACCTGATAGTAAGGAGTCACAGCTTCTCAAGTGCATCTGCAACACCACGTACCGTTCTTCAAAATTAACTGCAAAATGGAGTGAAATGTCACTAAAGCATATATTATGTACGTGTTGGTATATGTTCCAGTTGAGAGTGACCATGTTTGCAGAGCGACGAGTCTCGGGTACTATTCCCGGCTGGGGCAGATATTACGTGACAAATAAATGATTGTTCTCGTGTTATGGTTGTTTGTGAAATTATATTTGTGTACATCAACGCTGCCCACAATATGAGGAATCCTAGTGGCGGCGTGTGTGTGTGTGTGTGTGTGTGTGTGAACGTTTATTTTTCTTAATTTTTTTTTATTGCATCGATTATTCTAGGTCAAGTTTCTACTACATTATAATATGTAATAGCCGTACTTAATACTCAAAAGCAATGACTTTTATGACATACAATACATGCAATATGTCACAAGATGGTGCCAAACCTACAAATTATTTAAGATTTTTTTTTTAATTTTTAGTAAAATATATCCAATAGCGATGTCAGTAAATGTGAATCTGAAGTGAACTAGTTTTATGGTCTCATTTAATGAAAACAATGTTAATTTTTAAATCAAACAACTTTATATTAAATATCGCTTATTCCAGTCTGCGTCCAACTTTACGACAATCTTTAGGCGAGGGAAATCAATTTATTGCGATACCGTAATAAGTGGTGTTCCGTCGGTCCCACGGGAGACATTGATATAAAGTTTTACATGTACGTGATGTAGATTTATTTTATTACCCAGCAACGTAGGTATTGTTCCTCCACGCCAATCCCCGGAGAGACCCGTTATGAAAATACAAGTTAATATTTTTATTGGATCTCGCCATAAGATTAGGGTCGGATTTCGCGAATAAAATAACATGTTTGTTACGTTTCTCTGCATTATAAGAAATTCGCGGGAGCTACGTGGAAAATTGAAAGTGATGCTTCTCGGTTCAGTGATAACAATAGAGACTCGTATATATAATATATAAGTGAATATAAATTGATGTGAATTGGTAAGTGTTTTTATTTTTATTTTACTATTTAGGTCAACATATTAACGGTTCGATGTAAAGATCAGTTCTTGTCTCGTACTTGACCAGACTCAAAGTGTACTTTATCACGTTCCTTCACAAATCGGTGTCTTTAATAGCTACCAACCTAGTTACGAGTTATAATGTCACCAGAAAGTCTCTGTCATGAGTATTTAATACGACTCTCCGTATAAATTTGACTCCCCCATAAGTATACATTGAAACTGCGTACTAAATGTGAGTTAATAGTTAAAATTTACAACAGATCACTAGTGTAAAACTCCAACTATCCCACACTGTGCAATACTGGTTGTAATATTTGGGTAACGAATGGCCTAACGTTAGTTGAACGACAGGATAAATCGTTGTTTTGTCTAGTCCGCCAGCGGGCATACCTCGATTTATAGTTCGCGCTAGCGATTAATTTTATGTCGATAATACATTTGATGGAGTAATTATGAATATTGAAAATATTAAGTTACCTTCTGACAGTTCAACACCTCCACCCTATGTGGTCGTTATAAAACGTTCCTTAAGTAAAAAAAAAAGTTTCTTTTTAAGTTTTGGGTTTTGATAGATTTCGTAAGTGGCATGGACATACCATGCCACACGTAATACTGGAAAACTTAAGTACCATATAAAAACGGACTCTTGTAGCTACTGACATAGGAAAATAACATAACATAAAGGGAATTATGGTTGTCGAGTTCAATGACTGCTATAGGAAACAACCGCCGGTTACTACTTCTAAAAAATAAGAGGTATTGCGCAAGCGCAATTTTGCCGGCAACAAATGAGTGTTTTCGTTACATTGTCCAACTTAAAATTAAAAAAAAACTATTATATTAGAAAAAAAACTTTTTAACTTGTGTCTATTTGCTTACATCCAATACTGTAGTTTGACGCTCAGTATATGCTATATATGTAGCAGTATATGCTGTATATGTAGAAACAACCAACCACGAGTGAATATAAAGTTTAAAAAAGTACACCCGAGTTGAATTCAAACTGATTACTTATTCGCCTGTTAACAAACCAAATTTTTTGTGTCATTTGTATCATCATACGTAATGATTATATTTGTTTACTCTTCACTACAAAGATCAATCATCACACGACAGTGACAAACACGAATGGAAAAGGCTAATTGATGACCCGATGAATTAACGCGTCGAATGTGTTTGACAAGTGTTATTAATGAACCGTGCAACTGTGTCCACTTACTGGAATATTCACGATGAAGATAATGACTATCTACCCGATAGATACTGTGTTTCTCCCTAGAGAGTTCCTAGCTTTGATGCATCGGATACATCGGAGCAGATATTGATGTGTGCTTGGTCAAATTCGACTTTAAAATCGCTAGACCATTTCGGCATTCCATAAATACACTCTGTGGTTATTGTTAGTGGTAACATTGTATCAGGCGTTTCGTTGCATTGCGAAATCGACTTTGCTACATTATCGCGAGCACAATTTACGGCGTAGAACTTATTACTAAATAGGGTACATAGACTTAGATCAATAACCGTATGGATGTTTGCTTATTTATCTTCTAGTGACGCTGGTATATGATGATTTGAAAGTTATCGTGCTCATATTTTTGATAAATTGGTACTCTATCCTTTTCTAATTATTCTACAGAAAGCTTATTTTAAATTATCTATGCTACTATGAAATCTATACGAAGACTTTACAAAGAAAACTGTTAATTAACTATAAAAATAAGACTATGCAGGTTTTACAAAAATAAACATTTGCCTGTGTAAAATCAAAAAAATTGTAAGGAGAATCCAAAAATTTTCACAAAAGGCGTTTGAACGAAGATTCTTTGTATTGTGAACGGGTGCAATTTCATTTCAATAATAATATTATTGTTACATTAATTTGTTTGGTTTTAGAAGCTTTCGTGTAACTTCGATACGATTGTTAGTTTCAAGAGTTGAAGATAATAAAGCTTTCAAAGTATAGAAATAGTTAACCAGCTTCAAGTTAAATAATTGATTTCGAAATTAATATTGTTAAATTTTATTGAGTCTTCGTATTACCTTTACTGAACCCTTCTAAAAACATCACAATGGTCTATTCTTATTGTACTCCTGAACCGTAACATTGTGAATTATTTTTAGTATTTTTTTTTATTAGCTCAAAACTTTCGCGTTACAACTAATAGTTTTCAATTAAGATGTTTGGTGTGACATCCTAGTGGTTGTAACCAATTTCGTCTACATTGGCCAGGGTTGTAATCCTTCATATATATATTTTTACGTAAATAGCCGACAAACGAGTAGACGGGCAACATGATGGCAAGTGGTCACCGTCGCCCATGGACATTAGTTACAGCAAAAACATCACTAATGCGTTATTGACCTAGAAAAAAGAAGAAAGAAACGCATAACCTATATGATATAACTCTGCATAATTTAAAATTATTTACCACTTGTTGCGTCGTAGAAATACATTGCAAGGCAATTTGTTTTCCGAAGAGTTTTATTATGATAATCTTAAAATGTTGTAAAAGAAGACAGTGGGGCAGTAGTATATAGGTGCATCTATTCTTTTATTTATTCCATGAAGTGCACCTTTCACGTGTAGCTATCACTGTCATAGCAAATATTCACTCAGATTTAACAAGATAAGTTAGAATATAAACTTATTATTTCTTAAAGTTATCAAAGTAATTAATTTTATGAATTTTTATTTAGCTTACACAAAAAGAAACCTCTTACTAAAGGGGCGTTAATTCAAAAGGAATAACACAGTCGAAACATTTTCCAGTGGCTTAGTTTAATACTTGCTTCATAAAAGTTGTCGTAGACAATTAACAGAAAATATTGCGCACCTTTCGGTAATAGTTTCATTTATTCCCGCTATAATAAGTAGTATTCGGTGAAGCCTATATCGACGCAAGCCACGCAACGAAAAATTAAAGGGTAGAGGAACGACGATTATGAATATAAAGTGCGAGGTTTCATTATGATTACTTTATTAAATCCAGCTCGGAAAAAAAACCAAAGGCTTGTTATTTTTAGGACGATTTTAAAATGACAACTAGCTTTATAATCTTATTTATGATGCTCGCCATCGATATTTTATAAAGAAATTATATTCTGACGGCTTCGTAGCCTAGTATGTAGTGACTTAAATGTTGTGCGTCAAAGTATAATCCATAATTTTGCTTCACGCCCACTATTGACAGTAAAGTATACAAAGTTGATTGAAATGTACCTGTTAATATTTACAGAACTTCATGAGCAGACAAGCGTCAGAATTGCCATCATAGCATTTCCATTACGGTTAACGACGGTTACGGTTACGGTTACGACTACTTAGTTGTTAGTAACATCTAATACTAACGGATACCAAGTCCGGATCTCGGCTGAGGCAAACATTTGTGATAAATGTTTATCCTTCGAACTTAGTTGACATTGATATGTTATGTTGATATGATATGTTATTTGAGTGCATTACGCGCAACACATTGAACTGTAATTCAAGGGTGCGCTTTCGTAAGTGTTTAGTAATTATTTTTTACAACGTACAAATGTCCACTGGTGTGTTTATGTAGGCGAGTTGGTAGCACTCGCGTGACCACAAATCATGTACGCCTATCTAAATAACTCATTAGTGTGACCGGCTCTTTGCATCATTATTTTTTAATTTAATAAAAGCCCTGCGCCGGGCCAGCCCCGACGTTGCCAACGGTACTTAAAAGTTATAACATTATTAACGTAATCGAGTACATTGATTCAAGTTTAAAAAAACAGAAATAACCATGTATGTTACAAATATAATAATTATATAGACGAAAAGCCAGTCAGTGTCTTGCTTAAATGTAACTTGAGTTGATTAAGAGAAATATTGTGAGGTAAACTTATTTAATATTGAAGTTAAGCAATGTCTTATAATAAATAAAACAATTGAATGTGAACTTTGCCGACCAGCAGTTGGACAGTGATATTTAGATGTAAAATTTTGTAAATTTTGTGACGGCGATAATTAAAAAAGTTTTTGTATTATTAATCATTACTAAGCAGCGATGGCCTAGCGGCTTGGACGTCGGTCTCCCGTACGGGTGACGTGAGTTCAAATCAACGAGTTCAATATGTGCGTATTGCGAATTAATTATCTTTTCCTTCGGTAAAGGAAAACATGGTGAGGAAACCGGCACACCTGAGTTGTCAATAATGCACTTAAAGGTGTGCGAAGTCTGCGAACCTGCACTCGGCCAGCGTGGCGAACTATGGCCTTAACCATCTCTTGTAAGCGGAGAACCGAGCCCAGCAGTGGGATAATAATAGGTTGATACGATAACGGTTCTTATTATTATATCTAAGCCGCTCTTCTTCACAGAAAACACAATAGGGTAACAACTTGATCATACTTAATATAGTTTATTGCACGATCGATTAAGAATATTATATAAATAAACGTTCACACACTCAAACCTATCCCATCTTTGTTGTTCTTGTGTTGTAGGTGGCATGAGCGTACACAAATATGAAATTACAAACACTCATGTCCCGGGAAAAATCATTTACCTGTCACATAAATCTCGCCGGCAATGGAACCTGAGACCGTTCGCACGGCAGGCATCGTCATTACCAACTGGGATACCGCGTCGCCATTCTTCTTTGCTCTCCAACATATCGTTTAAATATCGAGTAACTATTTATATGGCGCAATTGTACGAACGCATAGTGAAATAAATCGCCCAGCATCCGCTTTATTTAAGTGACGCTTACTCGGAGATATTCTATTGACATACTGGAGTAAAGTGAGTAGCTCAGGCTCAGTAGGTCGAAATCAGCTACTTTTGAGTCAATCACTTTTATAGTAGCAGATACGAGTGAATATTTATATACTCGCTAAAGACTAGTTTTGCGGAAATTAAATTGAAAAATGATTACTATTATGATAAAATAGTAGCCCAAAATCACTTTGATTCGGGAAATATGATTTTTGTCAACGACCAAACCCACAAATAAAATAAAATCTCTTTGTAATAATTTTTTGTATGCAAACCTTTTCGAAATCTCATTTTTTAAGTGTAAATAATGAAAAAAATCATTGAGAGTAATTCGCCCATGTGTATTTAGTAAAAAACTTTTCTTCTTTTATACTGTTCCTAAGCTTTGATATAATTTCTAATATCACTTCAAAACTTCCCCCGCTAAACCAACACGAATGGCAAATTCGTAATAATTTCGAACCCAAACCCAGTAGTTAAGGGGTCACATTTATAAAGCGTGGTATAACATCGTGATTCAACCCTATTTTAGGGATGTCTCGATATCCCGATGTCCCGTCCATAGTCAATTTATGCGCCGAATAGTCATCTATTGAAACGTGAGTGGACTCCAATGATCGTACCCAACGTCCGGGTTAAATGGGCTCAATCATTGCATGCTTGTATGGGTACAGAAATTATCATGGTTGTTGACTTAGTATATAACGTTTTTATATAAATAGTTGTTAATTAAATTATAAAATTTCAAAACCTAATTTTACAATCGTCGTGTTCAATTATAGTGGGTTATATTATTTAAACCTCAATTACGTTACCCTGGCCAGACAAAAATTTGAAAGTGTGCACATTTGTGCTTATCAACAGATTAAGATTATGAAAGAAAAAAACATAGCGATCAATAAACGAGCAAACAGGCCAGCATTCCACGGTAAGTGGTAACCAGTCTACGTGGACACTTGAAACATTCAAAGTATCGCCGACACGTTACCGGAGATGAATGAAGCGGGGCCTTTTAAGAAGCATTCTCCGACACTGCAATCAAAAGTAAAGAACACCACCACCATGCTCGGGTCATGATGAAATTAAGTGGTCAATTTAGCGATCGTACATAGAAGGGGGATCAGATACTACTTGTTCGTCTGTGATCAGTGTGATGTGATGTGTCAGGGTGCACCACTGCCGAAAATTAAAGATGGAGGTATTTAGAATCTTGAACAATACAGAATATTAATTGATCTATACTAATGTTATAAAAAGAAAGTGCGTATTTTAAGAATTTGTGTCTCTGTGAAGAAAAACTTTGGGAATCACGGCACCTATTAGAAAACAAATACATATTTTATCATTTAAAAGGTATATTATTCCGTATGGGCTTAGACTCTTAAAATAAATGCTCTGTCTCTCTTGCTGAATGGGATAATTTCTAAAGCTGCGGCACCGGATTTCATTTTTAACAATAGAAAGACTGATTCACGAGAGAGGAATTGGTGTATGACGTTAAGAAAAAAATATAAAACTCATGATAAAAAACAATGATAATTTTGGGTGCGATTACTATTTGTAAACATAAAAACGAAGTTTCCCGAAGCGCGTTCCTAGTTAATAAGTAAAATAATGTTACCGTAAAAAGTGGAAATAGTTGAGATAAACTTTATTAACCTATTACGTATAAATATATTTGAACAGCTACCTTAATGAAGTTGCAGAGCGTCTGGGAATATATTGTTTTCGTCAGAAAAAAATATTACGATTGGATGTAGTCGTATGAAGATGTACAAGTTTATGGCGTACTGTGATATTCAAGTACAGAGTATGATCTCGTATCAAATTTTTACGAACGATCGTAAAAAATAACGGCTTTCATATGTACGAATATATGGAAATAAGGCGAAGATTCATACTTATATATATACTAGTACAGTATAATAATAAATGTTTGAAAACATTTTTCTAAGTTCTCCGGAAAATAACTTCTACGATTATGAAATAAATCTCTATATATTTTTGGCTTTTTTTGCAATTACTTAGTTACATTATGGTACAAAATATATTTTTTCACGTTTATACCATATAGGAAGTTAAATGATCAACAAATCCTCATTTGAGGTCCAGCAAATACTTCCCAAACTCAAGCATTACAATGTTTTTAAATGCGCTTTTTGTTTGCTGGGCTGAAGTAAATACACCTCTTCATCTCTTTGTTTCTGGTTGGAAGCGCGTCAATTATGGCTTAGTATAACAAAAGTCCATAGGATGCGCCAATTGCATAAGTAAATGATTGATTGAATCAACAAATAAATACATCAATAAATAATTTAACGAATGAATGATTAATTGAATGGGTGATTGAATGGATTTAATATTCGAGTTTGCATATGTGTGTGTATTAGTGTCATTCATCTTTTAGTGCAGCGACGGACATTCGCCAACAGACACCTCGTTTAGTTGTTTATCGATTGTTGACACAAAAGTTTCGTATGATTATTTTGATTACACGGTACGTTTGCTGACTAATTATTCTGTTTGAAAAAATCCTAAGAAATGTAACAGCTATATGCAAACGTTATACAGTAGTAAAATTCAACCGTATCTCAATGACGTCAGATGTCCCGTCCATTCTCCCAATTTATGCGCCTTTGAGCAAATAGACGTTCGCCCATTGAAACGTGAGCGGATTCGAATAATTGAACGCCACGTCCGGTGAATGGACTTCACGTGTGGATACAGCAATCTTATCGAGACGTCGTGTATCTTGAGCGGAGTACATACGAGTAGGTATATAGAAATATTAAAAATATATGTATGTATGGAATTATAATAATTATTATTATCGGTATCGCACATGCGAATGCACGCCGTCAAAGCACCGTGAGCATTTTTTCTGTATTTTTGTTTGTTCAGCGTGCAATTACTTATCTGTTGAAGTCTTGCAAGTCAGTATAAGAATTGCACGTTATCTGCGGTCAATGAATGCCACTGTTACTGTATGTGTAAGGAAACAAGGAGCGAAAAAGGTAAAAGGTAACGAAAAGTTTGTGACTTTATTTCTCCGCACCCGTCGGTTTTTAAATCCTCTTATTTGGAGATTACGAATCAAAATACAAAATAAGAGAACAATGGGATAACTTGACGGCAGAGACGAGGTTGTCTGAGGGTGAAAAAACAACAGACAAGAAGATTCAGTATGTACCGGTAAGTATTCATATCTTATTGTACAGACAGAGCGTCCTCGTATTATTTATTATTACACTCCACAGCCAACGATGGTACACGTCTCTGAAACGAAATACGCCGACGGGTCGTCAGCCCAAAATGGACGTGCGGGATCCCGCCCATTGTCGTGTGCAGTCACAAAATGAGAGTCTAGAAGATACGTATGACACGATTGCGTGGACGTTTATAATTCATACAATAGTTATTCATTTCAAATGAAAAAAATATATATTCAACTTAAGTCGCACCTAATGTCTTCGTTAGCAGTAGGTCGGAAATTAATGAGTTCGCTTTATCGTAGAATCAAAAATTTTGATCGGATATCTCAATTTCGTTATGATCTCGATTGCCTCACAGTTCGACTTCGCAGGAACACTCGGCTTTGGTGTTAACGTTTTAAAATCTTGCATAGGCACCTTCGGCATCGATTTACCTTTGTTCATCTTCCAGGTGTATTATGCAGGTACATCTGAAAACACTATAAGTTTCCTTCAGATAACTCCAGCTTATACTTCTGTTTCTTTTCGGTTCAGGCGGTTAGGTCTTGGAACTCGCTACCTTCCACTGTAACAGATTCTGAACATTCTCGATATTTAAAAAAACGCGTTACTGATTTATACTTAGCTATCATTTGGATTACTTCAATCTCATAATTTTAACCCATAGAGTCCCGTTGTTCGGCTCGAGTCTCCTCCGTCAATGAGATGGGTTAAGGAAATAATGTCCCACGCTTGCTAAGCCCGGGGGGGCTGACTTTACATACTTTTGAGAATGTAATGGAGAACTTAAGATTTATGTTATCCTTCACCGAAGCAAGAAGTGAAAATTATTAATTTGTAATACACACATAATTAGAAAAGTTAGAGATGCGTGTAGGATTGGAACTCGCGTCTCTTGTGCGGTAGTCTTACGTTCAAACCACTAGACTATCACGCCTGCTAGGCACCATGACAATAATCTTTATAATGAATCTATGTATGAAATAGATATGTATTATATGTGAGCATTTACTAGTCAGCATATAAACAGTGCATTGATTTTAACAAAAGTTATCCTTGTAATTGAGGAGGTCCTTAGTATACTCCACCCCGCTGCTCCATTGAAGATTGGAAAATCTTTATTATAAAGTTAGTTGATAAATATTATATCGGAATCTAATTATGTTGTAGCTAAATACAATAACATTAGCAATTAGTAAAGTCATCAAAATCATAACATCGCATCCCTAATAAACCATTAGACGATTGCGTAAAATCACTAATGCTGTACTAGGGGTCGCTGTACGCCCGTAAAACGGTTAGCGTCCGTTAATTATTCATTTATCGTAGCCTGGCGTTATTTACGACGATCCGTTTAACGGCTGGCCGCCTCTACGAGCTGCGCTACGGCGCTACGCCGTAGCCATAGACGTAGAGGGCGTGATTAATATTTATTTGTGTAAAGAGCATCGTTAAGGAGAGCTCTTAGTAAGTGGTAGAACTCGATGTTCACTATTATGCACATGGCTGAAACTCGTGTACGAGTTATTTGGTTTATTATTTGTTGGAAATAAAATGTGTTCATTTTGACAATATCACATTTTAAACGGAATCTAAATGAATTTTTAATTTTGATTTTGTGTGTGCGTATGTTTTATGACTGCTAATATATTGTGTGAAGCGAAAAAAGAATCCCATGATTCTTTCGATGCCCGGTTGTTGGGTCTGGTATATTCTATGTAATGTGTTGTATCTGCTCTATATATATTCTATGTATTGTATCTGGTATATTTCTAATCTGATTTGTGTATATCCACGTCACCCATAAAGCAGGAATCTCAGTAAATTTACAGCTTTTTGGATGAGTTTGAGCGTTATTTCTATTTATTTAATTTATTCCAGTGAACTACAACGTAAAGTCTTGAAATATTCTACACTCCTTTTTCATTGTTAAAAATTATTAAAATAAATATAATAACAAAAATCGCACGTTCATAGCACCACTAATACTAGACATAACACGAAACAAAATGTTACTTTGATCACGAATGAAGACGAAATGAAAATGGCTGCCTTTTTCGTATTTCTATTTATATACCAGTCAAAATGAGCCTAGTATATGATTTGCGATTGACATATTAACAAAAGCCGAAAGACTCGTTCGAGCATTTAGAGTGAGCTTTTGAATTTTTTTTAACGATCTCGTATTTGAATTATTAAGAATTCATTACAGGCCAGTAGATGTACCTAATTTTTTCTAAGATTCAAGTAATTTAATCATTTCACTAATGTACGCTGAAACATTGTCGTGAAGTAGGCTTCAAGAATCCGCAGCTCAGTGGCATAATAGGAAACTTTAATGAAAATGTAATAAAATACAAGATGTATTGACTGTCCAAACATCTATATGACACAGCTACAGCTAATGCTACGGACTGGTGAGATGCTACGCCGTAGTCGATCAATTGTAACCGTAGCGTGCTACGACCGACCGTGTTTCATTTTATTTCCAACAAATTCTTCGTCGGCTTCAAAATATCTTATTTTTGACCAGTGAAACTCACTGTCGCTCCACTTATTATTGTACCGACCTCTGACGTTTTATGTCATACATACTCAAAACGATTGCAGTTCACATTCATGAGGCATGTTATAAATATCATGTCTCCATGTCTGTTAGTTGTCTTTGAGTTGCTAAGTTGCTTCAAGTGTGTAATAGTAGCGACTACACTATAATTTCTAATCTTCTGAATGGAATCCGGGAATTTGAAGTTTTCCCGCCTATAGCAAAAAAGTTGCTTCAAACGACTCTCTTTTCGAGTTTCTTGGTGAAATGGATATTGAGGTCAACTACGTTGATAAATGAGGCGTTTGTCTCACTAGTTTCCCCGGGTTACCCGATTCATTTTTGCCCGGTGAAGGCGTCCATGAGTGGCGGTGACCACTTACCATCGTTTTCAGTGTAACAAAGAATCACAATTTTTGTATACTTTGAGCGATATTTTGAAAAAAAAAAAAAATACACGGTTACTAACCAATTTTTACAAACTTCAGTTTTTAATGTAAAAATCCAACGGACAAGTAGACTGAATACCGCTTATTCTACATAGAGTTGGCTCTACATAGAGTTGCGCAGTAGTTTCGGTGTCCAAGCGACGCGGATAATTTGGCACCGACTTCCGGCGGACTCAGTCGACTGTGATCGCTTTGATAACGCTTAAATTACTGAATTTCTGATGTGGTACGTAGTTTCCGCTACTCTATATTACGTGTTAAAAAAAGGAATAAAGTTCAATAGAAATTATTGGTCAGCTTTTATTTATTTTCTAATGATAGGATTAACTATTACCCGTTCGTGTGCTCTATTCTACTGTATTTCGTGGTATCGATGCAGCTGTGCAAGTTTGTAACGATACTCTAATGTACATTAGTGGAGAGGGTAGAAGCCAATCAGGTATACTGAAATTCTTCATCATTTCAATGTTGAGCTTGAAATTACTTACATAGTAGCTACAGTACAGCGCTTTTGAATGAACTGAAGCCTCATTTCCTCGAATAAGTCATAAAGTTTGCTTTGTTAAACAATAGCTATCGGCTTAACAGCTTTCAACTGGCTCTCGGACATGTCAAACAAAACACTTGTAAATGTTTTACAAACGTTGCTCTTCAGCTAACCAGCCAGATGAAGAACCCTATCACCGCGCTAGGCTACCGTCAAATGACTGTCACGTGAATTAATTGTAGCGCTAAACTTATCATCGCTTGTTAGTTATCTAAGAGAAAAAATATGTTTTTAAAAAATATTCTCAGTTCAAGAGAAATATAATAATTTGCAAATATATCACGGATAAATCTAGAAGGAAATCTACCAAGATATTCGTATCGTTTGTGTTGAATTCTATGTTCTCATTTTAACCAATAAAGTAAGTAGATTAGTATGACCCGATCCTCGGGTTCAACGGCCATCGCCTCACTGTTATCAATTATATCGCTTACCTAGGGGCGAACGGCGCCCGGTCAATCAATTATTCGTCCAGTAACGCATATAGCTAATTTATCCTGCTAAGCGACAGTTGGGTCAAAGCTTTAGGGTTAAATATTGGCAACATCAAAAAGGTAATTTAAATAAATTGGATATGTATATATATTTTTTTTTTCACATAAAACAAGTTACTGTTTGAAACGATCCCATCTGATGATAAGTAGTGATCAAGTGTAACATGTCGAACTTATAAAAGCCTTTCACTCTTCACGTCAAGACTCCCACATCGTACTTATTAGGAACACCGACGCAGAGAAATTCTTATCGTTCGCCTTAATAAAGCGTTATTTCAATCCAACTCTCGCACGAATATGATTAATGTGATTTCATATGGTGAATCTTTTTTAAATGTTTTTCTAGTGATACTACACTGAAACAACAATCGTTTGCGCAGACGTGATTAGGAAAAAAAAAAAACATTTAAACAGTGATATTCGAACAGTAAAAGTTTACGCCTCAAGTAACCGTTTTCAATGAGAGCAATTTATTTACATCAAGTAGTTTTATTGGCAGAAGGTAGATAAAAATATCTAAAACTAAAAAATCTTTTGTTATTTTTCTAGATCTTAATATATATGTAGCAAGTAAGATAGTCGATCAAGCAGAAACCTTTTCTCAGTACCCAAGTGTCAATCAGTCAGTCAATAACATGTTAACTTCAGCCCAATAATAAATGCATATGAAACAATTTATGTGTGATTTTATAATTCCTCATAGTATTTTTCATACCTATGTCATTCATGTCATGTATTTCATAACTTTTCATACCGTGCAGTGGTTTTTGAGATCAAGCAAACAAACTTTTTATTAAATTGTATGATAATTGACACGTCAAAATATAAACGCTTATTACAAAAAAAAAAAAAAAATGACACCAAAAGAATCCATTTCACACTAAAAAATCATTTTAAACGCACAGCCTAAGCTTTTCAACACAACCAGCCGGCCATAGTTGCGATTACAAAGAGAATAGATCACAAAAACGACACGGTTTTTTATTGTCCCCAACTGGCCGCAAATGGCTCAACCCGGCACATGACATGAGTAAACTTAGAACAGTTCCAACTGTGATTTGTCGTCGGCCGGTGGAAAAAACCACCCGGTGACCGATTGCGGGCGAATTGTTCGCGCCGCGTTTTATTCGAGGGACATTTTACAAGAATAGTTTGTGACGAATTGAGCGTGATGTAAGTCTAATGATCGGTTCAGTTATTTTTGCGACTCTTTCTTTTTGGTTATAAATGGGATTTAATATCAAAGAGTTTTTATTTATTATTTACAAATCAAGAAAGTCTGTGGACTCCAACTTTAACGATGAATATTTGCTATTAACAGCTACACTTTACTGAAACAATAATATTCCGAAAAAGGAAATATATTATGACAGTACAATGCTCTATTTTATACAAATAATAAGATTATCATGAAATATATATTGTAATTATAGTACCGACGATTTCTCTCCAAGTTATGGGGCCTTGTTAATTTCACGAGACATTAAAATCTTAATAGTATCCTCTATGAAGATTGTTTAGAAAATAATCATAAGATATAATGATATATTTATTGCAACGCGACCGTCCCTCCGGCGTCCCATTGATATTAATTTGCTCGGTAATCGTATCAAGAGGTAAATTAATAAGCACATTACCAAGGGAGCGAGAGCGAAAGTCCTCTGAAGGTAGGGTTTCTACATTAGAAGTTTGTTAGGATAATGTGCGTTCCAAGGGTATCGTGAGTAGGTCTCGCATACCTTCTAAGATATCCGGATTGTGATTCTCCTTTTTCTGTTACCAAAGCTGCTAAATTTGCAATGTAAACATAATGGAAAGCCTGTTTTCTTCCGTGACGATTTTATGTAGAAAAAAATTGATTGGACCCAAATAGAACCAATCTTGCTAGAGTATGTACATGTTAGAATTAAGGATTTCATAGAGTCCGTCTAATTATGAAATGTGGATGATCTGTTCAAGCAAAAGCTCAACAGTAGGTTTGTAATTACACTAAATAAATGCTATATACATTGTTCAAGGTGCGCTTGGTGGAACTATGCAAGAAACTATTACACTCTTTGAAGATCACTGGGCATTGTGAATCCATTTTTATCCCGTCGGTACTTGTGCATGATGGTGGGATTTATCACCAGCCTGACCAGCTAAACTCTATAATACACTGGTATTTTTTTTTGTTTTTAATTTAGTGTGATTTTTTTTGCAAAATGCATTTAATAATTGAATAAAGTTGAAATAGTAATAATTGCAGCTTTAATTCATCCATTAATCCAGGACTATCCTACCAGATTTTGTCGATGTGACAACCCTATATCGAATTGAGGTTAGGTTAAGCGAGATATAATTTGCATAATCACCGTCTACTTATCCACTGTCCGGGATATTAATCATGTCATGCGCATATTTTGTATATTAAGTGGGTTGAAAGCGTAAAATTGTTTCACTCATGCGATTGCAATGGTTTCAGCAATGCCATGCCTGTATAATTAGGTTTAATAAATGAATTATTTATGCACACTGAAAAGTGCGTAAAATAGATTTAATAGTTATTCCTATTAACATTGTGCATACAAGTAAACATATATTATTTTCAATTCGCATTTAGAAATAACCATAAATATAATTAATATTATATGCTAACATTTAAACATATTAATCATTTTTGATCAGAGTTATACTGTAACCAACTACAGTTTGGTGTTCTGCACTGCCTCGGTTTGGTAAGTTTATTAGTTGTACATAGTTTCTAAACTCCTTGGTGTTACACTGGACGTTGAGCGCTGCAATCAATCTGAAAGTATATGAGAAATATATGAGAAGCGCTATAGAGCGCATTCCTTCATGTTATTCCAGACCAGACAGTTCCTTGTGCGTATGCGACCTCAAAGTTGAATGAATGCTGTGTAAGTGTACCGCCACAACTTCCAAAACTTGTTATACGGCGTATGGTAGATTACAATGTGAACATTCCGACTCATTGAATTTCATTACTTAGGTACCACCCCACACTAACAATGATCCGTGGGACTACGTCGAAATGTAAGGTAATAAATAGAACACACAAATGTTCACGACGATATAGGTTTATAATCGTATGTCATGACTGTTTTAGAATTAATATTAATAATTATCGATTAGAATAAAGATCATTCTGGAACTACTAAGTAGTACCACATGTATCATTAGCCCATGTTACCGCGCTAATTGACAGAGCGAGCGAAGTCACTTACGCGCTGTATACCGTCGATATTTTATTACGACCCTCGTTCAGGTTTCACAAAAGCAGAGGGTATACATATAACTAGTAATTATGGTGAGTTTTTTTTTATACACAATTATGGCAGTTATTGAATCTTCAGTAAACGTCGTAATTTTTCCGAAAAATCACGTTACACTTGATCGATAATAAATTGCTTTGGAATTATATTTGAAGCTCTCATGGTATAACAACATTATATGTATATTATATTATACAATACATAATTCGCTTAATTACATAATAATATTTTGTTAATTGAGACGCATTGTCTTATTTAAGGTGTAAAATGTTTCGAGTACAATTAATTACACAAATCAATACAAAAATATCACCAAAAATAGATGTGTCGGTAGTAGCTCTATTCATATCGAACTTGCACACCGAAATCTTTGTTCGGGTTTGATTTCCGCCAGAATGGACATTTATGTAACAGTTATATGTTTGATTTCGTGTTGGGGTAGTTATCGTGTCTTTTATTTATCATGTTGTATACTTACATGACATCTGTGACAAAGGTGATCCTAGTACGTGGCTGGGTGGGTGTTGTGAGCGATTCTTCTGTTAACGAGCATCCGATGAACTGCATTTCCACTTATTACTGAATGTAGGTTATATATCAATAAAATAAGAACGTTTCAATATTTCCCATAGACAAAGTATCATCTTCAATAGGTCGTAAAATCTATACTTACAATAAAATTCTAACTGATCGCTTTCCGTACATGAACGATATATGAGAAAAACTATTATAAGGGGCCTTTATTAACTCAAGCAATAGTTGTTAGAATTTTGTCTGTTTGTTCGCGCGAATTTCGGAAACGGCTCATCCGATTTCATTACTGTTTTTACTAATGTATTGCAGTACATGTCATTTAAGCTTTAAAGTTTGTCCGATCTCAATCCGTCCATGAATAAAATAGTTATAAATTAATATACAAACAATGCGGGTACTATTTCTTAGCGTAAGGCGTAGTTTTCCCGAATCGAAGCGAGGGTAGTTTGCTAGTTAATAAATAAGATCCATCTTATTTTTCCAATACAAAAAGTATTTTCTATTGTATCGGCACAGTGAGCCCCAGTGATTGGTTTCGCATGTAGCAGTCTATGCCCGTACGCTAATTGACAGTGTGAGTGAAGTCACTTATCGCATGGCGGCGGTTCTACCGTCTCTGTTTTATTACCACCCTCCTTTGTATCGAGACGGGGCTCATAAGAGTTGATTGAAACTTCGAGGGAAAATTTTCTAACTTCGACGTACTGACTTTTTTATATACACTTGACAACTCGACGTTGGAACTTCGGCGTCAGTTCGCTAATATTTGAATATAAATAATATTTTAATATAAAGTGAATAGGCTATTATTAGTTAGTGCGGTCAACATCTTAGACTTCATCATCGCTTACCATCAGGTGGGATTGTTGTCACGCATTGACTTATCTTAAGTAAAAAAAAACCTCAACCAATAATGCTGACATTCGTGCTAAGAACAAATAAAAATTTACATATATTTCAGTATAGTTATTACTCAATATTGACGTTGTAATGGTGAAAACTGACGAAATATTTACTTGATTTGGTTTTAATCAATATTTTCACACATGTTATAATTTTATCAGGCATTGTATAACTATGAAATTGACAAAATGTGTCTGTGACAAGGATGTCCTTGACGTAGCGCATGTAAATGTACATTAGAGTATGCAATAGCGTTTGGATATATAAGCAGGATCTTTGTTTTTCTGTATGGCGACATTTTTATTTGTCATAATTATCAGCAATTATAAATATCTATCAAATAATAAAACATTGTTTTGATATCATTTCTTTTATAATTTATATATTTTTTAAGAGGTTTCCGGACGTAACCCTAATTGACATTCTTTATGATATTGATATACAACAGAGCCCATGTCGAACCCGTTCAACATATATAAACTTTATTGGTTGAAGTAAATAGAAGCTCGCTTTAAATTTCATATTCAAAGTCCTCCCTGAGGCATTAGGCTATAATCTATACCTAAACGTGTTTTAAATCATTCCCCTCAGTTCAACACCTGCACAGTGTTAGCTGTCTATTGGACGTTTGCATGTATTTCGAAACAATATTTCTAAATAAAATACCTCCGACCGAGACTTGGGCAATGGGCATAAGTTATAAGAGAAAGTTGTTATTAATTAAACTATATCCTTATATCTCTTCGTAACAAGTTTACTATATCAATATTTTGTTACGTTTAATGTTAATGTTATATAACATTGATAAGATATTTAACTGGGAAAGTTTTTTACACTTATCACGTATTAAGTAAGATCGGTCAAGCCTTTTTTGAAGTTTTTTGAGGACATAAAGACAGACGAAAATTTATGAAATACTAGAATTTGAGTCCGTGACCAATAAAACATATATTTATCTACAAAATACGACAACAAAATTAAATGTACAGACTACATACAGATTTGTTAAGTAGTCTATATATAAGTAATTAACTGGTGATTGTTTCGCAAGTGGGCATAACAGACGAATTTATTATTATGGAACCTTACGACCAACATGTCTAGTATTAAATACTACATAAACACAATGGAAAAATTATATTTTTTTTTTCGGCTTTTTTTCGTATTTATCTCATGCATATTTTTTTCTTATAAGTAGAGATCCTACCTTTTCATAAAATTTATATTAAAATTTATGCAGTAGTTTTTAATATGCACGTTCATATCATATTATGTAGTGTTTTTATTTATGAAATAGCATTTAAGTTTTAAATTATATTGATATTTTTTTTAATATTATTGTTTTAGTCTATGAGTAATTTAAACATAGTAATAAAATATTTAGCAAACGTATAAAGCGAGTCATCTGTTTTCGTATTGGTCGGAAACGCTTGGATATACCTGTGTAAGTGAGAAGTACTCCTGGATACTTTTATAATATGAATCCCCAACACAAACAAGTTACATTGGAGCGTGGCTTATCATATTTCTCGAAAAAAAAAAAACCACCCGCTAAATTTTATAACTTGGAG